>CAUYON010153000.1:0-76634 GCA_963573935.1 Arctocebus calabarensis | reverse complement strand
AGTGTGGTGACATCACAGCTCACAGCAACCTCCAATTCCTGGGCTCGAGCAAGTCTTCTGCCTCCACCTCCCAAGCAGCTGGGACTACAGGCGCCCGCCACAACACCCGGCCATTTTTTGGTTGCAGCCGTCATTGTTGTTCGGTGGGCCTGGGCTAGATTCGAACCCGCCAGCTCGGGTGTACGTGGCTGGCGCCTTAGCCCGTTGAGCCACAGGCGCCAAGCCGAATTGGAAGTTCTTAATTGGCAATCACATTTGGGGTGCAAAGGGCAAGGAGAAAGAAGTCTCCTGGTTGGGGTGGCTGTGTGGAAGACGGTGGTGCTGTACGTGGAGAGGGTGGAGGCAAGTCAGTCAGTGTGGTGGGGGTGGGTAGGGGTGTTGTCAGGGGGACGTAGGTTGCTCAGGGCTGAGCACATCCAGTGACAAACTGACGGTACACACAGGTGAGGTGGCCCGCCCTGCAGAGCCGATCTGCAGGAGGGAAGTCTCAGGGGTGGCCTGGAGTTGTGGGAAGGGGTGGGGCCAAACCAGGCACAGAATCTCAGGCCCTGGAGGAGAAGGAAGCCAAGGGCAGGATTCTAGGGGGCTCAGACTCTGGGAAGCCAACAAAGAAGACTGGAAACCAAAAGGTCAGGAAGAGAGAGGGACCCAGAGGTAGCAACATGGACCAGGCAGGAGTGGGAAGCAGTGCTGAGCACGGCAGGAGGCCACCTGTGAGTCTGACGCCACCGGACCTGGCAGCAGGGACTTCTCAGAGCATTTTCAGGGACCTTCATGGTGCCAGGAGAGCAAGGAAGGAGCTGAGCACTCAGACAAAGTATTTTTCAGGCGTTATCCTGCCAACATCTTAACCCGTACAACTGGAATTACTGCCCCTTGGGTTTTGCTAAGGGGGAGGCGGAGGCTGGTTGCAGTTCAGTAACTTGCAGCAGGTTGCAGGGCGGGGGGAGGGTGCCCCAGGTCGAGGTGCATGGTCCCCTCAGGAGGAAGGGAGAGGTCACTGAGCAGGAAGACGCCTTTGGAAACGTTTGCAGAAGAGAGGAGGCCAGGAGCAGCCTCCGTGGGGAAGGGGACACACCAGCGGGAGGCGAGATGCTCCATGGAGTAGTACCCAGGGCCTGCACAGCAGTGAACCAAGCTCCTGGGCAAAGCTGACACTGCCACCGACCCTCAGCAGAGGTGACGTGCTCACTGCAGCCTCTCCAAGGGCAGCAGCTGTGACCAGATTCCCTGGACACTGTACCCATCCCTGGCTGCAGCAGCTGCTGGTGACCAGATCAAGGCGCTGAGGGACATCCACACAGGATGGCCAACTGAGCCTGCACCGTGGGCCTGGGAGTTGACTCAAAGTCATATCCTTGGCACAAACATGGACTCTACAGTGCAAACCTGACCCAGCTGGAAAAACAGAATCAAATCATCGCTCTACACTGTCCAGCAGTGGGAGCTGCACATGCACCACGGCTTGACCCGGTCACTGTGAAGCTAGGGTTCCCTGGGGGAGGGAATCGATGTGTTTAACACCGGGGGCAGGAGAGGGGCCTGGGGTCAGGCTTCGACACCCCTGTGTATAAGGGGTGATGCTGGGACCCTCAGGAATGTGCACAACCAGACCCCTTAGGCAAGTGAGGCTCCTGCACGTGGAAGGAAGCTCAGAACTGTGTGGGGCGGAGCTGCACCTCCAGCCACGGCCTGGGTCTTGGATGATACAGCGAGGGGCTCCTGGATGAGGGTGGGACACCTAGTGGGGCTGGGGAGCAAATCTGAGCCATCTGAGGAGGTGGAAAGGACACCCACAATTGCTCTGGAAACCAGGGAGCATTGTGCTTGGCCAAACACTCTAGGGGGCATCTCCCAGTTTTCTCCTGGCATTTACTGTTCCTGTTGGGCGTCTGGATAACGGCTCACAGTGCAGGGCAGCCTCTGGGGGCCCATCCAGCTATTTGGTTCCCCTCACTTCCAGCTCTGTCCTACAAGCAGGAAATGCAAGTGCCCAAAACCTCCCCACAGAGATGCCACGCAAACAGGAAGGCCGAAATAAACATATTCAAAATTGAAGCGTGAATGCCAAAAGCAAATGTCTAAGCAGCCTTATTTGTTCTAGAATTATTGCTCCCTGCTGCCCAGCAGAAATCAAGTGTCCTGTTAACATAGCAAACAGACAAGCAGGATGGGCGGGTGGTGGCCGTAAGAGGGTGTCTTCCCCTGGTGAGGCCTAGTGGCCCCTGACAGACACCCGCCTGGTGTAGTGCCACCTACCCCGGAGCAGCCCAGCTCAGGAGCTCATGCAGGAGTGGAGTGAGCAGGGGGCCCCCAGCGCATCCCCACCCAGACTGGCTGGGCCATCCCTGAGCAGTGTGCTGACTTGGGGGGAGGCAGAAGTCTTCAGTGGCCCAAGAGGTGGTCAGACGTGTCCCTGGGCCCTTTCCATCCCTTGCTGACTCAGGGCCCTGCCAGAAACTGATCCCAAAGGTGCAGCCCTGCCCTTCTAGATTAACGACCACATTGATTTATGTGTGATTTATGGGATTTTATGGTCTGTGATTTAGTGCACTATATTTGACTATCTCTATTCTAATTAAATTAACAAAAAATTAGGAGTGACAAAATGGCAAAGACTTACTTAATGTGTGCCTTGCTGCACAAATGGACACAAACTCCCTTTAACTTTGAATGTAGTTGAGGGAAATATCAGGCATTTTATCTACTTGTTTGCCAAAACATTAACAATGGATTCAGAGAAGCCTCTCCAAGTGGCACACTCGGCCCAGGACCTATAGTTCTGGGCAGGCAGGATTAACACCCAGGTGCCTGTAGTCCTAGAGGGCCCTGGCCAGTCTGCTGCCCTTTCCTGCCCAAGTCCAGCTTCCCCTGCAAGCCACGCTGGAAACCAAGCCACTGATGCCACCGTGAAGATGCAGCCACTTTCAAATACTTGGAGAAGCAATGAGTATACATTGTGCCGCACGGGATGACGCCAGCACACAGCCAGCAGCACCTTTCACTCCGTGACTCTTGTGCCCACAGCCTCTGCAGGTGCCTTACCATGGAGGTTTCCTGCAGGGAATCCACAGCCTTCCCACATCCCCTCTCTCTTCATAGGGTGGTCTTGAATTGGGAGTTGGGGATGGGGTGCTTCAGCAGGGATGGAGCTCTATGACCTCCTTTGCAGTCCAGACCCTTGGTGCTCCTCCACTGCATTTATGCCACCCTGTGGTCACTTTGGGGCTTCTCCGCTCCTGCTACATGGGAAAAATAGAGGCAAATTCTCTGTTCCTCTCTGCACTCCCATCATGGAGGGTGGTGGTTGGCATGTAGTGGTGTCTTCCAAGGTCATCCTCATCATTATCCTTCTCATCATCTTCAACGTTGTCACCATCACCATCTTCAATGATCATCACCATCAGATCTGTCACCACCATTACTATCATCAATGCCATCCTCATCCTCATCATATTTAACATCTTCATTATCTTCAATATCATCATCACCATCACCGTTAGCTCTATCACCATCATTATTATCATCAATGTTATATTCATCATCACCATCTTCAACATCCTCCTCCTCTAGTTCATCATCAATATCACCACCATCATCACCTTCATCATCATCACCTTCATCATTATTATTAACACTATCATCCTCACCATCATCTGTATCCTTCTCATCATCTTCAGCATCAATATCACCATCATCAAAAACTTCATCAGCATCATTTTTTTCATTATCATCAACCTCATCATCATGACCTCAACATGGTCAATCCTCATCATCATTACCAACACCCTCCTCCTCAAGTTCATCATCATCAATCTCACCATCATCAACTTCATCATTATCATTAACCTCATCACCATCATATCCTTATCATCATCTATATCCTCATTATCATCTTCAGCATCTTCCTCCTCCAGTTCATCATCATCGACTTCATCAGCGTCATCTTCTTCATTATCATCAACCTCAACGTCATCATCATCATCATCCTCATGGTCATCCATATCACCCTCATCATCCCACCGTCACTAGCATCCTCCTCCTCAAGCTCATCATCATCAATATCACCATCATCAACTTCATCATCATCATGATTATCAACCTCATATCATTGTCATCCTCATCATATTCATCATCTTCATCATCTTCGACGTCCTCCTCCTCAAGTTCATCATCAATATCACCACTACCACCGCCACCACCATCATCATCAACACTACCATCTTCAACATTCTCCTCCTCAAGTTCATCGTCATCAACACCATCATCTTCAACATCCTCCTCCTCAAGTTCATCATCATCAACATCACCATCATTAACTGCATCATCATCATCCTCCTCTTTATCAACATCAACCTCATCATCTTCAACATCATCCTCATCAAGTTCATCATCATCACAATCATCATTATCAACTTCATCATCATCTTTTTCATTATCATCAACCTCATCATCATCGTCTTCATCATATTATCCATATCATCCTCATCCTCATTGTCTTCATCAATCCTCATCATCTTTGACATCATCATTGGCCATCATCACTACCACCACCACTACCACCACTATCCTCACCATCACCACCATCTTCATGATCCTGAGCTAGCACTTCCCTTAGGGCTTACTGTGCACCATATGTTCTTATAAGTGCTTTATATGTGGTAACTCCCTTTAATGGCCTCAACAGCTCAATGCAGAAGGTATCCTACCCTTGTTTTGCAGCAAAAATGACTGAGCCACATAGGATTTAGCCTAACTTGTCCAAGACTAGTTACTGGCTAGACAGAACCAAAATTTTATTCAATTTGAATCTGCCTGGCTCCAGAGTCTGAATTCTAGTTCACTGTGACACGCATATGTTGCATGAGTGAGAAAGAGTAAATGAATAAATAGCATCTGAGTAAGCACATAGATGAATATTCAGTGGGGGACAAGGCACCTTAGGGAATAAGAATGCTTTTCTTACTATTTCTATTTGGCAATGTCTGTCTTAGCCCTCTCTCTTCCTTTTCCTAGAGTGTCAATGATGTGGGAAGCCCTGCAGGGTTGGGACCCACACTCTCTTGGCACCGTGTTGTTTCAGCCATGCCACTCACTAGTAAGGATGCCCTGGTTTTGTGATTGTGTGGTTACCTTCTCCCACAGAACACTCAGCTGCATACCAGCATGGAGGTGGTCTGGTTTGTTCACCATCATCATTCTAGTTTATAGCACAGTGTTTGGGACACACGTGTTGCTCAGTAAATAGATAATGGCTGTATAGATAAATGAATTAATAGCTAGAAAGAAAACATTTCCCCCAAATTTCTTAGATATAACTCTATAAGCTATGGGGATATCTATCTATCTATCTATCTATCTATCTATCTATCTATCTAGCATCTGTCTATCTATCATCTATCTCTCTGTCTAGGCTAATAAACCACTGCAATACAGAGGCATATAGTTAATGTTTAATGTCAAATATTGTTGTTCTTTATTCTTCCCAACTAAAGGAGGGCATATCAATGTACAGAGACATAAAAGAACACTAGGTTTCACATCAGAAGGACCTGGGAAGCTGGGCGTTGTGGCGAGTATCTGTGTTCCCAGCTACTTGGGAGGCTAAGGCAAGAGAATTGCTTAAGCCCAAGAGTTTGAGGTTGCTGTGAGCTATGACACCATTTCACTCTACAGAGAGCAACATAGTGAGACTCTGTTATTCAAAAAAAAAGAAGGACCTGGAGCCAGTCTCTCTATGGCAGGGCCACACTGGTTACTGTGGAATTCAAGTGTGGCAAGGTGGCAAACCACAACATGTAGAACAAATTATTTGGTTTATTAATTCCCCATGCCTGGCAGGGATTCTGGTCTCAGACTGGGGACTTAGTGGCTGTGCCTATCTTAGGCAGAGATGACAAGTATTTCCACGTTCTGAGCCCTTGTTTACATCTGGTCCTAACCTAAACATTGTAGAGCAATGAGCTTCACAGCCCCATCAGGTACCAGCTTTTACTTGATTTTATAGATTAAAAAATGCTATCTAGAAACCACATCTTAACTCACCCAAAGCAAACAACTAGCTTTTCACATGGGTCTCTGGGGCAGAATGGAAGCTCTGTTTCCCTTTACCCCACTCCCTTCCTCCTTAAGTGCTAGGCAAGTGACACTCGGAGTAAAGACTACATTTTCTATAGTTAGATGTGGCTTTAATTGTGTTGTGCCACTGAGACACAAGCAGAAGTGTGGTTCTCCCATTTCTTGCTGGCTGGGATGCAGACACTATGGCTTGAACTCAAGCAGTCATTTTGTGCAATGAGGCAGAGGCTGCGTATCAAAGATAATGGTGCTGCATTATGGGAATCTGGGATTCTGATGAACCACCAGCTGCCATGCTGGCCCTTAATCCTCTAACTGATCTTTTCCAAGACAGAGAAATCAAACTATCCTATTGAAGCCATTGCTATTATGGGATTTTGGGTCACTTGCAGCTTAGCCTATCCTAACACAAGTCTGGCTCCAGAGCACATATTTCTAACCAGTTTCTTTAGAAAGCAGCTTATCTTTGTCATCCTTCCAAGACCTTAGGACATTGTGATAAAGCTGTTGGCACAGAGTGAATGCTCAACAAATGCAAACTAGCCACTGTTCTCACTGTTCTGTGGCTACTGCTGCTGCTATTTGCAAACACATGTCACCCTAACAGCTGTGCTTAGTAATCCAGAATGATCAGATCAACTAGGTGGGCCGGACAAGCCAGTTTTCATAGAGCTCCAAGTGCCCACCCCTGCCTGGCAGCAGAAAGCAGCATTGTTATTTTGGCTCCAGAAAGAGTTTTCCAATTATTTGTACCAGTCCTGTATTTATGCCAGAGTCTTACTTAGTAATGATGAAATTAGGCTCTAAAGAGGAAGAATTGTTTCAGCTCAGCAGCCCTGTTGCAAGGGTGGCCAAGAATGGTGAAATCTGATCCAACTGGACAACCTTTTAAAGAATGCCCAAGGAGAGGGACATGCCAGGCAAATGGATGGTCACTTTCTGAGCTTGCAGGGAAATGAACCCAATGTTCTCTGGGGAAATCCTTTCTGAAGAGCCAGATTTGCATATAAATAATGGACATGTCAAATCATATGATGTCTGGATTTGGTATTCATTCTAAGAACCGAACGCACAATTTGTAATAATTTCCTCAAATTCTGGAGATGTTCCTGCAGACCCTGTCTGCAACGCTGGCATCGGGCAATTAATTAAATTGCCATTATCTTTCACAAAGTGATGACTGCTGATTAAGAACTGCCCTTTCTGCGCTGCTCCTTCTGTGGTCCTTGTTCTGCCTGGCCACACAGTCTCATCAAATCTCTGCTCCACAACAGACGCAGGCAGACAAGCTTTCTCGGCTCACTGACGGTGTACAGTTTGGAAAATGAAAACACAAGGAAACATTTCCTTAGGAGGAGGGAGTGAGAAGAGGCAGTCAGGGTGCCCAAGAGAGCAAAGAGAGGAGACAGGAGCAAAGACGGTGGTTGCGTTCAATCCCCTTTCGATCCTGCCTGCCAGTTCAGGCGGCCACTGCTCCTGCCTTCTAAGGCATTCTTCTGGGATGAGAACCCGAAAGGAAGGTGACCCATAGACAGAGAAAGCGCTTTGTTTTACAGTTTCCTGGGCACAGGTAGCAGTTCAAAATAGGAGACACTGATTTTTTTTCCCAGGCTCCCTGAATTCAAATTACATCACCAAAGAAGAAACTTCCCGAAGGAAATGAATCTCTGCAGATAATCAACCTTCTCAACGGATTTTTAAATTGTAATAAAACTATAACTTGAATGTTAAAGGTGAATTTCAATTAAGGATTCCATCACATATTTTGCTCCAGACCACAATAAAAAGAAACTTATTTCGCTGCCAACAGCAAGTCTCCTGCGACACCTCTTTGAAAACCAACTATTTTTGAAAGCCAAGTTAGAAAAACACATGTGCTCTGGGGTATAAAGAAAGCGGCATTGTGTATAAAATGTAATACTGAGAGGTGGATCTTGGTATATTGACATTATAAAAACCGGGTAGCAATGGGAAATAATATTTTTACAAAGGTGGCAAACATAAATGCCAGACCTGCAGGCAAATTTATGGACTCCACCCCGCACTGTGGCATTTCACCACTGGGCAATAACGGAGCCACGTGAGGAGGGTGCCCGCAGGGGCCACCCTGAGGCATGAGAACTCCTCAGACACTCCTGCAAGTCGGAGACCCCCAGGGGCCGAGGTGTGAGGGTGCCTCGGATTAAGTCCCTGGGCCCTCGGGCTCTGCCTCTGATGGCTGCTGAGAACACAGTCCTCCTCCACAGTTTCCTGCAGACTTGGCCCTGATTTTTTTTTAATCTGAATTAAAGTCACATTCACATAGCATAAAATTCACCATTTTCAAATGCACAGTTCAATCGATGTGAAGGTATCCTCGGAGTTGTGCAACCATCACCACCTTCTAGTTCTGAAACATCTTCATCACCCTAAAAGGAAACCCCATTCTCAGGAAGCGGCCCCACCCCTCCTCCTGCCTACAGCCCCGAATCCGCCTTGGTCTCTGTGGATTTGCCGCCCTCTTCACATGAATGGACTGATAGGGGGCTGTTGTGACCGACTCTGTCCCTTGGCAGCACGTGCTCCCGCACCGGGCGCTGCATAACAGGACCTCCTCCTCCCATGGGGAATGTCCTCTCCGTGGGCAGACCCCTTGTTTATCTGGGACACTTGAGTTGCTTCTACCTTTTGGCTGTTCTGACTACTTAATGTGGCTTCCTTCTCTCTCTGAAGTCAGAATCTCTCTGGCAGACCTTATGGCATTAGTCACTTACACGGGTCATTATAAAAGTTTTTTGTTTTTTTTTTTTTTGGAGTTTCTGGCCAGGGCTGGGTTTGAACCCACCACCTCCGGCTTATGTTTTAAGATACACAAAAATCAGGAAACGTTAAGCCTTGATGGAAAACAAATGAAGCCCTCCCAGCAATACTGATGAGCTAAGCAAGTTGTACGGGTGAATCAGAAAGGACATTGTGGACAGTACTTCTTATGCCATAGCACAGACTGTCTCAAATCTTTCATAGTGACCCACAGATAAGGCCATCAAGCTTTGTTGGCTGTGTAACTACATGAACAGGAGGTGTCACTGCACACAGACCAACTGCCTTCTCCGTGATGTTCCCCACACTGCCCTGTCCCCCGTATGTCACACTCGGGAAAGTTGGGAGAAGTTCTCCCAGCACCATCTCCCAGGGGAGATACAGCTGCCAGGGGCAGGCAAATTTATTCTCTCCAAGGCCTTTTCTATACATAGTTTTGGTTTGGGAGGCAGTACTGTCTCTGTGGCGCCCTCTCCATTCTGCCAGTGTTTCCCATAAGCTGCACAGTTTGTAAACAAAAGGATGTGTTCCAGTAAAGTTCCAATAAAACTTTATTTACAAAAACAGATGGCAGCATGGATGGTCCCTGGGCCATGGTTTGTTAGACCATAAACTAGTCATACCCTCCTAGCCACAGTGACTGGTTTAAGGTGGTCATATGACTTTAACTGATCCAGAGTGAAGCCCGGGTTGGGAAAAGACGAGTTCTCTCTCCTTTTCGACAGTGGGGTGTGTCTGGGGCCTCGAATGCCTACAGCTACTTCCTAACAGGAGAGAAGACAGCCTGAGGATGAGGAACACCAAGGAGAAGGGAAGCAGGAAGAGAATCACGGGAAACCCGGGCAGAACCCTTGATCAAGCCGTGCCAGAAGCCCCCTCTAGACCGGGACTACTCAGCGCTGCCCTTACACATGTATTACTTGTTTATCTCCCAATGTGAGAATGTCATGACCACATGTTATAAAAAGTGCATTCCTGGTGCCTTGTACTCTTTGAGTCCTTAGTAAATATTTGCTGAGTTAATGAACTCTGGAGATTGCCGGGTCTCCCCTGGGACAGGGAGGCGGAGTGTGAAGCAGAGGCTTGGCCCCTCCTCACCACTCAGTCGGGCTGCTGCCCTGTGCGCTGCGATCAGGTGTGGCTGGCCCAAGTGCCGTTCAGCCATGGCAGAGCCCTCTTCAGGGGGACATGCAGTGGGGGCCCAGCACCCCCATACTGATCCTAATCTGCAACCTCATCCAGTGGGGCCGTTGCACCCTGGCTGAGGCCAGAGCAGCCCCCGAGAGCAGACCTGTGTGGACGGGCTTTGTCCACATGGGCACCAACACTGGGTGGGCTTCCATGTCTGGGGCGAAAGAGGCCCCAGAGTCAGGACAGGGGAGATGACCCTGTTCTAGTCCTAGCTCCATCATCCCCCAGGTTCATGACCTCAGCTGCAATTTTTCTCTTTCTCTGTTCTCTGGCAGGAAGCAGGAGTGCTCACACTTACCTCTGAGGGGGGCGGTGAGCTCAAGGAGCAGGGCAGCTGCTGTTAACCCCTTCTGCCCAATGAGCTCATTGCATAGAATGACCAGGCCACTCAGGCACACTGCTGGACACTAAATTAACCACCACCTATGCCCTGTCATCACAGATGTGCCAAGGGACTGGGCCAGGGTCACCAAAATGACAGTACTCACTGGCTCACACCCATGTGAGGTGGCAGGCCCTCTGCGGCCAGCTAGCTTCTTGTTTGCAGCTGAGGACTAAATGCAGCAATGTGAGCTTTCCACTCAGATGATGCCCAAGCAGACAGGCAGATGTCAACGCCTGGCACCCGGGGCCGGCCAGAGCAGAGACACACACTGTCCCGTTACACAGGGCCTGTCTCGTTGGTGGAGGCAGCAAAAATAAATTCATAATCAAATAAATAAATAAAAAGCTGCTCTCTTACTATTCATACTTCTGCAATTTGAAACATTTCTAGGTCAAAGCGACCAGGATGCTGTAAATAAACAGGACCCAGGGGAGTCTTTAGGTGACCTTGAAATATTTATTTGGCCTTCCCATTAGTGTTTCAAGAGCTGAGGACACAGTGGCTCTCAGTCTGAGGCGGGCTGGGGGATGAGGCAGCCGGGAGACCCCTGGGTAGGGCTGCCCACCTGCCCCAGCCCACTGCATCCCAACCCCCTGGCACCCTCCCTGCACCACTTCCCTCCACCCTATCTTTGTTGGCAAAGGGTGGCTTAAGGAAGCCAAGTCCATAAAGCTTTAATATTTGCATTCATTGATGGAAGAGCCATTATGGTAGGAGACACCAATTCTCAAACTCACAACAAACCTGAGTCTCATGTGGCGGAATCAGAATTGAGGCCCCAATATTTATCACCATCATCCGTTGTCCAGGCTGGGTAGCCATGGGGACATGGGTCCCCTAATGAGTAGAGCCTGGCCTGGACTTGAAGAAGGCCTCACCCACTGTGGCTTGGGACGGGCAGGTGGGTTCAGAGGCCTTAACAATTGGGCCCTCACCCGTCTCCCTGGGAGCTGCTCCCAAGGCTGGTACAATTTTCTATTCTTTGGTAGACACACTATGTGCGTCCATTTCAGTCCCCCAGTGGCCACCAGGGAGCTCCTGAGGTCAGATTGCCATAGCAACAATCACTCTTTGAAACAGGGTTTTACATCTAGCTGGTGAAGTGACCCAAGGGCCCTAATGGAGTCACCAGGGTGCGGCCGATGGCAGAGCAGAGGGTGTCGGGTGGGTTGGGTAACCCCCTATTACTCACTTGGAGACTGAGGTTTACCCTGCTTGCCCCAATATCCTTTCTCCCATAAGCTCAGCTCAATGTCCCCAGTGAAAATGACTCAGGCCACAAACTCACTCATCCTTTGCTTCCAGAACCTTCTAGGATAATAGCTCTACCCTGGAGTTCCCTCGCTGTGATCACTCTGCAGACAACCAGGGGGAGAATGGGAATGACGTTTCGTCTTTGGTCCCCGCGGCTGACCTAGGAGCTCTCGCTGCTTCCCTCTGTGTGAGTAGCAGCCTAGTGGCCGGGGACGCCCAGAGGGTCCCTCATGCTTTTACTGTGTAAAAGTCCCGCGTAACCGTCAGGCGTCCTGGCATGTGGTCAGCATGTGGACCCAGTGCTCAGGCCCCCCGAACACTCTCCTTCCCCTACATTTGTCATTCCACCGCTAGGTGTAGAACTGTGACAGCCACTATACTGCTCCAAAGGCTTCTCAGTCTTCCCTTCTCCCGTCTTCCCTTCCAGCCAAGCAAGGCTGAGATGGAGCAAATGGCTTTCATGTCCGGGGGAAGCAGCGAGGCAGCGGGCAGCGCTTTTCTGCCATTGTCAGGGGCCCTCTCCTCCCCTCTCAGACCTGCATCCTCTGCTAAGCAGCAGGCTGGGCTCTTCCCCATCTGCCCTAGGATTGCAACAATTCCCTTTTGTGTAGAATGTGAAAGTTCTTCCACTTCCAGTTTGAGGCTATTACTCTTATTTCCCCTCTCTCAGCAGTCTGTGAATTTTCTAATCTGGAGAAAACAAGAGCAGGCATGCATATGTGCACACTCTGCCCATCCCTGAGTGGTGCTATTGAATAAAGGCTCTATTAGAATTTCATCTCTGCGGAGGAAGGAGCGCTTTGGACAAGGCTCTTGCGCTGTCTGTGCTGAGACGGGCGCTTTTCCATCAGGGGCTCGGCTGCTTCCCGGGCAATCTGTCAATGACATGCGCTAATTCTGGGCTTGCGCTGGAGGCTGCGGCTGCCGGCAGGGCCGGGAGGCTCCGGGGCCTTCTTCCTGGCCAGGGGCCGCCGGGTGGGACCCTCCTTACTCTGCCAAGCTCAGAGCAGCCAGTCGTTGTTCCAGCTCATCCCATCCATGGGGGCGTTCTTTATTACCCAAGGAAATTGAGGATGTCCAATAGTGAGGGAGGAATAAATCATTGTTCTCAGCTAAATGGAGTAGTGCAGATCTGCTGAAAATGCTGCCTTTTATCAACAGTGCAAATAATGAAGATTCCATGCGCTGAGAACAATGAAATGAGCCGCTGCACTATTGATGGGGTATTTGTACAACTCTGTGAGTTATGTTTCAAAACCAGGCTCTATTAAAGATGCAGAACGCTTTTCAGAAGCAAAAAGACTAATATTGCTCTCCAAATAATTTATAAGTTTCCCCACAAGGCAGGAAAGCAATGCTGTCTGGAAGCAGGCGGTCGGTTGTTGTTTCGGGTTCCTGCCGTCTCTTGGGGCCTCAGCTCCATGGGCCTCACACTGAGTCTGGGTGCGACTCCTTCACACCTGAAGCCCTGGGGACACATAGGCACAGTGTCCAGGCCTGGGCCTCGCTTCAGTCAGTCACAGCCACTGCAGCCCCACTGGGCACCAGGAGACCTGAAATCCACCGAGAAGCAAAGCCTGAAAAGCTTTAGCAAAACTCTTGCTTACACCAGAGCTTTGGTGGTAACCCTCAAGCCCAGGGATTTTGCACCTTACCCGCCCTCGGGCACATCTGCTAAGTCTGAAGACATGCTTGGTAGTCACCAGTGGTGGGGAGGGGGTGCTGCTGGCCAGAGACATTGCTCATCCTTCAGTGTCTGTCCTACCCCCACAACAAAGAATGACCTGGTCCAAAATGCCTAGGCTGAGAAACTCTGGTCTAGAGTCCCCATCTCATTTCCCCATCTAGTCCCCAGGCTCCTGATGGCTAAGTGTGGGGGAGGAGGAAAGAATCCACGAGCCTCAACCTGCGACACCAGGCTGGGTGCTCAGCTTTGAGGAAGGTGTTGTGGAAACACCGCCAGGTCAGCCCAGGGCCACAGCGGCTGGAAGCCTGAAGGGCACTGGCCGAGAGGACGGCTATAGACGATCGTCCTGGGTTCAGATCCGGGTCCTGCTGCTCCACAAACAGAATGTCTTGCACGTTTGACTAATCGCTGCCCGCACCTGCCTCCCGGGCTGCCGTGAGCAGTGAACAGATCTCCATGCACAGCCCACAGCAGGGGCACGTGGTGCGGTAACCAGAGGCTGTTACAATTCGTAACACCAACAATGACGACATTGAGTGAGAAACGCAGAGATGAATTCCTGCGTCGGGCTAGGTCAGAGCGTGACATGCTGGGTTGTATGCCTGCCCTACCTGCAGCCCCGCAGTGCTGAGCCTGTGACACACCCAGGCCGGTGTGCCTGGGAGACGTGCCACTGCCCACAGTCAGGGCACAGCCTTGAGGAGAGGTTTCAGCTTTTGAAAAAGAAATCACATGCTAGTGTAACTGAAAAATCCACCAACAAACAACATAAACACACATCGCGGGACGCCTCACAAAAAACCACTGCCATTCCAGTCTCACCTGGATCTGTGCTTACTGGCAGACAGCAGGTGTGCACAAAGGGCTCACCTGTGCTCCAGGCGGAAGCAGCTTCCGAAGGGCAGGGAAGCCAGCACAGGAAGTAAAGATGCAGAGGGATTTAAGACAGAAGGATGGCAAACCCCAGCAGCCTTGGCGGGGCAGCCCCTGGCTCTCCTCAGGTCGTGGGCCCCAAACACATAACCGGCAACCAAGGCTTCGGGAGCACATCAGAGCAGGGGCGGCCAGGAAAGGAGAGAGAGGCACACTCGGCCCAGGCCCGGCCCAGGCGGAGTCTGGACTCCAGGAAGGTCTTGCCCTGAAGTATGGTCCGAGAAAAACACAGAACCGTCCTAGACCTCAAAGGTCAGCGGCTATTAGGAGCGCACCCCCACTTCCCAGTTGTGACAACAATATTGCCCCACCCAGGTGGAGAATCGCTGAACTAGAGGATGCCTAGGACTTCCTCAGTCCTCCAACTTGAAGGTCATGGAATCAAAGGTCATGGACGATCGTCTAGCACTTCAGTGAATGTCGGAAATGGAAGGAGATTTCTGTAGGTCACCGCTTTGCTGCCAGCAGAGGCAGGGCCTCCCCTCGAGAACTGTCAGGCTATTTGGAGCCACAGAAACTCCAGAGCAGATTTGTTGAAGATGATCAAGTAACACCGAAAGACAGGGTGATTAAAAATACAGCTTTAGTTGGGATTGCAAACCAACACAACCTTTATGGAAAGAAGTATGGAGAATTCTCAGAGAACTAAAGGTCGACCTTCCATTTGATCCTGCAATTCCATTACTAGATATCTACCCAGAAGAACAAAAATCATTTTACCACAAAGACATTTGCACCAGAATGTTACTGCAGCTCAACTCATAATTACCAAGTTGTGGAAGCAACCGAAATGCCCATCAACCCACGAATGGATTAATAAACTGTGGCATATTCATACCATGAAGGACTATTCAGCCATAAGAAAAGATGGAGACTTTACGGCTTTTATGTTTACCTGGATGGAGTTGAAACCCTCTCTTCTTAGTAAAGTATCTCAAGAGTGTTAAAAAAATATCCAATGTACTCAATACTAATATGAAACCAATATACAGGGTGGCCATAAAGTTCATGTGCAATTTAAATAGTTGTAATTATTTATAGTCTAGCAAGGGAGAGGGGAAAGGAGGGGAAGGGGAAAGGGACGGTATTGGCGGGAGCTCCCTAATGGGCCCAATGTGAGGGTGTGCAGCATGCTTCCTGGGTGAAGGGCTCAACTACAACTTGAACTTGACCTTGGGAATGAAAACAGTGTAACCTAAAAATCTGCACCCTCATATCAATTTGAAATAAAAAAATAGACCTAAAAACCCAGCATTAGAAAGTGCCATACCCAAGAACTCAGAACAGAGAAAACAGGCTCTGGAAAATCCCATTAGGTGGGAAAGATAACATAGATATTGAGGATACATGTAAGCACTGGAATCTATTTTTAATGAAATGAAGACATGGAAAGTTGGCACGATTTCTCAATTGCTATACTAATTTAGGTGGTGCGTGCGTCTAAATATATATGCGTAAATGCATTCATAAACAGTAAGAAACTCACCAACGCCGAGGGTTAAAACCCCTCCCCTCCACGCTTTTCTTTCTCACTTAGCAATATATTAATCCTGAACAATAACACGTGTCAGTAAATACCAGTCTGTGGAACACGAAATGGTAAAATCACTTTCCATAATGTGTATCTTCACTCGGATCTGACCTGGACCATAATTGATTATTTTACTCCATTTCGGGTTGTGGATGTTTCTTAACATATATTTTAAAACTCTTGGGTTCAAATGTACGTTATTACATTTTAAAGTCTTTGGATTGTAGCAGAAAAATGTTCTGCACTATAAAATGTAGAGCATAGTTGAGGTTTGATGGGTTTGCTTCTATTTTCCACCCCACAAAATGCTTTCTAAATGCCATTAAAATTTAGCATATGCCATAATAACCGAGCCGCATTTGTTCCATGTTTAAGTCGATTGACTTCTGAGTTTTATTTCTGCATATACATCAAATCAAATAAAGTTGTTGCCACGGCTGGAGGTGAGAACAAAGATGCCCCTGTGTGCCACGTGGAGGATGGGCTGGGCTTTGGGACGTGTGGGGTCAGAAACAGATTTGCTGGTGTGAGTCTGGTGCAGAGAAGCACCACGAAGCAGGTGAGGGCACTGGGGCCTGCAGCAGGGACAGATGTCATCAGACGGCTGAACCAGTAGGGGCTGGAGTGCCCTGAGCCAGATGAGAATAGCCTGGCAAGGAATAAGTTGGTATTTGGCTCCCAGACACCCTCCTCGTTGGCACTGTGTTGAATAAAGCATTAGCCTTACCCGAAGAGAGGTCTGGCCTTGGCCCTGGACCCCTTGGAGGCGATCCTAAGACAAGAGCAGGGAGTACTGGGCCATTTCAGATGGCCTAACAGTGTGATAAGGCTGCGTGTTTTAAGTCATGTGGCGTCAGCTTGGCCTTGGCAGGGCTGGAGACTACAGGCAGACACAGGGGTGGCTAGCAAGGTCCGCGTGGGCCCCAGTACAGTCTGGGCACCAAGGCCTGCTGAGCTCCCTAGTGGCAGTGCTGGCCCCATCACTGCTGGGAGGAGTTAGCACAGCCCCTTCCACACAGAGAGGATGACTGGAAGCCCTCGACACAGAACCTTCCTATACACATAGACCCTCCTGCATCTGCAATCCTCCTGCACACACAACCCTCCTGCACTCACTCACACGTCTCTTTCTCAGGCTGATTTTTATCTGTGGACCATCACGGTAATAAACTGTAACTGTGACTATAACAGATTCCAGTGAGTTCTTTGAGTCTAGGGAATTAACAAACCTAAGGATGGTCTTGGCAAGCCCCGAACTTACAAATGGTGTCATAATTGCAGGTGGTTTATGGATGGTCCCTCTAACTCTTATACCAATCAGGGAGCCTCAAGTTCAAGTCTTCCCTAACTAGCTAAGAAAGCTCATGTGGGTTATTCAAACTTTCTGACCTTCTGGCCTCTTACCTACACACCTGCCTGCAGATAGAGCCCCCACAGAGTATGACAACAACCTCTGGGCCCTGCGTGGTCCAGTCCAGACACTTCTCACCGAGGACAATACCCTACCTTCTCTAGATCCCTTGACAGAGAACGGCAGGAAGCTCCCACCAGACCAGGGGCCTGGCCTTGCCCTCTAAGCTTCTGCCTCTGTACTTTCCTGCTGTCTAGTCTAGGGCAACATGTAAGCTTTAACTGAGCCCCAAACAAACAGAAGCAGAAAGGGAGGAAGTGGAGGTGCCTTGTGTTAAAATTCAGGGTCACGGTGCCAGGAGAAGTCAAGAAAATGTAGGGCTTTGGAGTAGGACAATCTGTGGTTCGAACCCAGGCTCTGTCAATAGCCACTGGAAGACTGGGCGGGGACTCGTGTCCCTTCATGCTTCTCCGGTCATCTAACAGACGTGCGGGGAATTAGGCGCCACCTCAGGTGCCAGGGCTGCAGAGGCAAGACAGAACAGAGCTGTGGCTCATGAGCACGGGAGACAACTTAGGAAGACAGGATAGGTGGCAAGTTCCACCCCAGGGGCAGCAGCAGGAGACGGAGCAGCTGCAGCCCTGACACGGCTGGAGGGGCTGGGGAGGCGCCACCTCCCGTAACCTCCTTGCTCGCCCACACCTGGACACACCGGGCTGCTTCATGTGCCAGCTGTCCGCTCCCAGTGAGAGCACGAGTGCCAAATGTCTGGTCTGGGTCTGAGGCACGACACACGCTCACCAATGGCTTCTACAGTGGGATCAGCACCCAAGCCTCAGACGTGGGCTGCTGACTCTCATAATGGCCCAGAAGTAGGGGACCTTCCAGGAGAGTGCTCACCGACTCAGTCTGGACCCAAATCCTGAGAGTCAGAGTTCCCAGGATTTCTCCAAAGGTGCCATCTCTGCCTGAAGCCAGGTGTAGGCTGAGGACTCAAGAGCTGGTGTCCCCAGCAGGGCGCTCAGCAACACCCACAGAGCTGGCCTTACCGTAGGAACGTGTGACCGCCCTCATGTGCCATGACAGGAAGGAAGCGCAAATAAACATCATAGATCTGGTGGAGTGGCCATTACGAGGTAGAATGTGAGCAGAGGTGGGCACGGGGGCAGTCGGGTCCCCTTTATGTCAAGGGAGCTTACAGCTCTTTCGTTTTACCTGGGGCTCTGTTCTTTACAGCAAATTGGACCTTTCGCTCTGAAAGAAATAATTACTCTCCGAGGAGAAGGGAGCTGGTCATGAATGCTGATATGACACACAGTGTCACCTTGCCAGTCAGAAGAGGCTCCGACTCCTCGGCTTGGGTCCCGTCCAACTCCCCGTCTCTTTCTCATAATGGAGGTCACCTCTCTATAGAATTTGTTGATCATCTCCAAAATGACAAGTTAGAAAGCTCCTGTCAGCAGGATATTTTTTTTTTTTAAGTGGAAAGAATGGCAAAGAGATGAAGGCGGCAGAAGCCACAGGATGAGGAGAAGGGACGGAGCCGAGACTAAGCCAAAGGTCAGGTTTTGCATAACCAGAAGCCAGGGTGACTGTGAGGTCCCGTCCAAAATTAACTCCTGGAACCAGTGACCCAGACGGAGAGGCCAAATCAGAAGTCAGCCGCTCTCCCTCGCCCATTTCAGGGACAGAGCCTGCAGAGAGAGCTCGCGAAGGCAGCAGCTGAGCCGCGGGTGACTGCAGTCTCAGCAATGCGCGGGCTGGCCCGCCGCTCTCTGCGGCTCAGAGCCCGAGAGCCTTCACTGGGGACGCGTGCACTTCCGTGCTGACTCGCCTGGGGAAATAAAAATATCCGTGATCGTGCCACCGATGACAGTGGCGGGGTGGGCAGAGCTGAACGTTATCATTAGCTCTCTGCAAAAAAAGAGTGCCCACTTCATCTGCTGCCCGTTGTCCGCGGAGCAGGGAAATATTGGCCTTGGTGGTTGTAAATAATTCCATTTGCTGAGAGTCCGGAAAAGAATTCCAGCTACGTGCACACTCAGCCGGTGCCCAAGTGGAGGCCACAGGGCTATTCTGGGCTTTCTCCAAGGCAAACCGCAGCCTTGGAGGGGCAGCCCCCGGAGAGGAAGGAGGAAGGGGGCAGCTCCCCCTTCAGGCTCCCACCAGCTATGGACAGGCAGCTCCTTCCCCCAGCTGAAGGCCCCCACCCTGTCCCCTTAGCAGGACCTGGCCACGGGCTCCCCATCACAGGCTGAACACCACGGGGAAACCCACGTCAGGGGTAGCTCGGCGAAATTAGACAAGAACAAACAGGCACAAGGAAAGCAGGCAAGCTAGAATCAAAGATGTGTGCCTGGCGAGGGGACAGAGATATGCTGAGGATGTCACCTCTGCCCTTAAGGAGTAATATGGCCACCTGCAGAGAAAACTCCCCAAATCACTAAAGACAGAACACAAATGTTTTCACACAATAAACGAGAAAATTCCATGAAGGTTATGTTGAACAGCTGGACGAAAATATTTCAGATTGTATATGAAGCCCGCACACTGTATCCCATGATTGCACTAATGTACACAGCTATGATTAAGTAAATTAATTAATTAATTAATTAAAAAAAAAACTCCCCAAATCACTCTCCTTCTGGGTGCCGATGTGAATTCAGCCGTCCCCTTGACAAATACTTTCCCAGCACCACGTGCCGGCAGCTGTGCCAAGGACACCAGGCCCACAGGGGAGGAAAGAGTCACCAGGTAACATACGCGACACAGTAAGCTGAGCACGTGGCAGTGCCAGGTAAGCCTTGTGGGGCGTGGAGGACACTCCCAGCTACGGACTCAGACCCGGCGAGCTGGTAACTGCACAAGGCGGAGGGGCCTCAGGGAGGAGCAGAGTCTGCCTGGGGGGAGCACTTTCCCCTGCCCTGGGCCGAGCCAGCTCCACCAACTACTGGAAAAGCCAAATTCTGGCTTATATTCCCAGCTTTCCCAGAGTCATACTGGAGAATGACCTCAAAGCTAAAGTCTCAAACCAGTGGCAACTGGTGCTGCCTGTTTAGGCCAGAACCACAATTATAATCTTAGGAAGCAACCAAGCTGGGTGGAGAGAAAGGGACCCTCCAACCAAAAAGGGGGTTCCAGGAGGAGACTGGCACCTCCACCCACACGGCTGCCCTGTCTCCACCAGCACGCCCAGGCCCTGCCCTGGCAGAGAAGACTCCTGGCTGTACACGTACACTTTTAGAGGCATGAAAAACTAGGTCTGAGATTTTTTTTTTTTTAAATATGAACAGGAGGTTTTAATCAGAACTAGAGAGAGGAATTCCTTCCCAGTAATAGCCAGTAATAGCCCTTCCTAAAGTAATGAAATTTCAGGATTCAACAATAAAATGTGATCTATTCAGGACTCAAGGAAATAAAACTCTAGAGATAATTCTAGGGCGATTTTCTGATGCCTGAATTGGTGTTACAAGTTCAGGCCATTAAGCTCATCCGCTGTGCAGCAGCCAAGTGCTTGCCACTGGATGCAGCCTTGCCCACTGAGGGTCACCCTCCCACAGCCTCCAGGGATGGTCCTCACGGAGCCTCCATGTGAGATGCAAGGTTGGCCGGACATCGTAACTGTCCCTGGGCTTGGATTCCTGAGGTCAGGGAGCACCTCAGCTTCAGGGCTGCCTCCCCACCCTTCCTCATCAGCCACACTTAGTGTGAGGGCACCCACTGCAGGCACCCACTGCTGCCCAGCACTGCCACATCCCCGGGCTGGGGCTGACTGGAGAAAGTCCGACAGGTGCACACTCATTTATTCATTCAGTAGATATATCCTGGTGCCTGCTTTGTGCCACAGATTCTGACAGATCTAGAAGCTCCGTGCACAGTGTCTCTTACTGGGCTCACCCAAGTGCCACAAACAAGGACCTGATCTTTGCAGCCCCACAGCGGACGCCACATCTGGACACCCATCCCCATGGCCCCGAGAGATCCTGCGTGTCCTTTATGTCTCACCCTCCAACGCCCCCTTCCTCAGGGACGCCTCTATGCCCTGTGTCTGCTGTGGCAGCCTCCGTCACACCTGCTTTCCAGCATCTCTGAAAGTTCTGAAGGCCACTGTGTGCTCATCTGATAGACGAGAAACCCAGGAAGGCAAGGACAGCACCCCAGCCTTGCTCCCTGTGGTGTCCCCAGAATGCTGTCCAGCAGCTGCATAGAGTCAGCCCTAGATGAGCATTTGGTTAGGAACGAAGTGACTCTGGCACTGTCCCATGACAGGGAGCACTGGCTGGGGGACCAGAGTCTTGAGATTCAAGTAGACAGTTTGCTCTCACCCACACGCCACCTTGGGGAAGCCCCTGGCTTTTCTGAACCCCGGTTCCTTTCTGTAAGCTAGGGTGTCCAACCTGCTGCCCATGGGCTGCATACAAATTATTTGAGGTCGGTTTTGCTTATCTACATGTTGCATATCATAAAAATGATGCACAGACCTTTTTTCTTTGCCCATCAACTTTTGTTAGTGTTTGTATGTTTCACGTGTGGCCCAAGATAACACTTCTTCTTCTAACGTGTGGCAGGAAAAAAAAAATTGGACACTTTTGTGAAGCTGAGGGACGAGATAAGCATTTTGGCTTTTCTGGCTTTAGCCCTCAGTGATGTTACAGTCCTGTGGCTCTCCACAGGGCATCTGTTCCCAGGTGCGTCCTTTAGGGGGACCAAAGGTGGAACAGCTTGAGGACAGAGCACATCCACGGTAGCCCACTGGAGGTACCACTCACATCCGGCTGGTTGACCACGGCACTGTCACCCTGCTGGGGACAGCCAAGAGGAGACACACCAGAGCTCCTCCCTCCCATATTGGGTGAGCCAAAAACAGACCTGCTAATCACAGGGTTTAAATCCTTCTGGGGGTCCCAGAGGCAATTGCATAACCAACCATTCCAACATCACCCCTCCTGTGAAATATCACTCCCGGACAGGAATCAAACCACCTGCTTTGCAAACTGCCGGATCCTAAAAGCCAGAAGACAGTGTAAAAGGAAGGATTAAGTGAAGTTCAGCTGACGGATGATGTTCTACAAAAGGTCACCCCCAGATCATTCCTCCATTCATTATTTATTAACAACCTCTGAGACACGAGCATTACATCAAATGTCCAGCATTGAGAAGATGATAAAGTAATATTTTATAGCTGGAGGCCTCTTAAAGGTGTTAACAGAAAGCTTACAAAGTGATTTCAATGCGTTACAAAATAATTTATTAAGAATTCACTGCAGCCGAACATTAAAAGACACATTAATCACTAAGTGAAATGGATGTAAGGAAAACAGCCCAGCCCATGTCCGTGAATGATACAATGAGCGAGTGGCCCACCTTCCCGTTGATTTAGCACTTGGGTCAGACAAGGGCACTGCGCAAACTGCTCATCTCACACACATTTCAAATTTGGCATAATGTCCCCTTTAAAAAGATTCCTCAAAATCTGTCTTCTACAGAGAACCTTCCTCAGCTAAGTGGGTTGGCAAAAATAGTCATGTCTCAGAAATTGTCTTTGCCCCACGCCCACCAAATCTACCCAAGTCTATCAATTCCACTCAAGTCCACTAACTCCAACTAAAACCATCAACTCTATCCAAGTCCTCTAACTTTACCAAATCCCTCAACTCTACCCAAGTCCACTAACTCTACCCAAATTCACCAACTCCACCCAGGTCCACCAACTCCACCCAAGTCCATCAACTCCAATCATGTCCACTAACTCCTACCAAGTCCTCCAACTCTACCCAGGTCCCCCAACTCCAACCAGATTCACCAACTTCATCCAGGTCCACCAACTCTACCCATGTCCATCAACTCCACACGGGTCCCCCAACTCCACCCAAGTCCACCAACTCTACTAAGATCCACAAACTCCACCCAGATCTACCAACTCCATTCAGGTCCACAAACTCCACCCAAGTCCACCCACTCTACCCAAGTCCACCAACTCTACCTAAGTCCACTAACTCTACACCAGTCCACCAACTCTACTTAAGTCTACTAACTCTACCATGCCCATAAATCATAAAATAAATGCTAACAAGGCAGAATAAGCATAAATTATAAAAGAACGAAACTAGGATGTGAAAGCAGATAGGGGACGTGTTGTGCCCTTACGAGGACACCGGGTCATTTGCAAATGGGTGTGACTATTTGCAACTCCTGGCCCTGTCTAAATACAGATAAATGTTTCAGGTTTGGTTTTCTAACACATACAGATTATGGCCTCTGCATTTGAGGACTAATTAAATTCCAAGAACATAGATATCAGATATTCTTTCTCGAAGAAGAGCCAAGATAGAGAGCAGCCCCAGGGCTTGAGGAACCAAATGAGAGATGTAAAAAGAGAGGAAAGGGGACTGAGAATCAAAGATGATTGATGTACATGGACCCACTTGGAGGAAAACTTGTGTAACTTGCCAAGCAGAAGAGGTGGGATGATCCCCACCAAGAGAATTTTCACCCCAAATCCCATTAAATAGTAGCAAGCCCTCTCTTGCATAAGAATTTATTGCCACACATAAAAGTTTAATGCACCCCTAACCTTCCAGGTTAATATTTATTGCATGAAATGAGATTCACCTTGACTTTTTAAAAAGTCAAGCTGTGGAAAAATTGCTTAGGTGGCTGGATACATAGGACTTGTATTCTTATTCCTTGTACTCAGTAAATAAGGAGAATCACAGAAGTCCTTGATTGGAGAGTACATGGTTCCCCAGCCATCCCAGACATCTTGGCCCGGCCAGCTCTGACTCATCATTAGCATGATTACCTCTACGAAGACTCTTTCTCCTAGTAAGTTGACATTCTAAGATATAGGGCATTAATTCTTCAACAGATAAATGTTGGTGGACACAGCTCAACCCATAAAAGCTAGGAAAGGGGGTATACCTTATTAACATGGGAGCCAGGACTCACTACGGAGGCCACAATCCCCTCCCCTGAAGGTTGTCTGCTTGACTCTCAGTTCCATGAATTGGGGACCAAATCTATTCCTAGTACTGGTGATGGGCCTGGCCAGAACTAGGAGCTCAATAAATATTCCTTGGACAAATGAATAAATGTGTGTCCAGAGTGAATTGAGGACCCACCCTCATTATTCAGTCCAGTGATGATAGCTTGTTATGAAGGGTCACAAATTCTAAGCAAATATGTATCACTCCTATTTTGCTGTCAAAGACAACCCTTTGGCCAGGCTGATAGGCAGCAACTGGAGTGCCAAACCAAGCACCTATTACTAAGTCCTCTTGCGAACTGTATCCCTTCCCAAGGAAGAAACATCCAGAACAATTCCCTAATACCTATAGCCCCGCTTTCTAGGGGCAAATCCCATTAACAGTGGCTTGTATAGCAGCCACCCGGGAACGTCAGCCGAGCATGGACAGATTTATGTGCTGGAGAAAACGACCCTATTAAGTCCAGCAGTAAACTCCCTTCATCCCAGCTGCCATGTGCCCTGACTGCCAAGTGGATGCAGACAGATCTGGGGGAGAGAAGGTGGCAGGTGTGGAAGAAGAGGGATGGCCTCACGTGTTCATCACATCTTCTTCCCTGCCGCACATTGTCTCATGTGAGTGCTCCAACACTGACCGTCCACTCTGCCAGGCCAGCTGAGCGGGACAGGTCAGAGAGAAACAGCTCCAGGGCCGCACAGTCCTGGGGGGAAATACACAAAGGCCGCGAGCACCTACCACATTCCCAGCACAGTGTGGATACACTCAGGCACGTTGTCTGTAATGTCAGGTGACCCCTGGTCAGTCCCAGGATGGGGGTGGTATCATTCACCTTTTACAAACAGGAAACTGAGTCTTGGGGATGTGAAGCCATTGACTGAGATCACATGCTGGTAAACTTGGGATTTGAACCTGGCTCACAAGAAGGCAAAGCCCGCCTTCTCAGACCCACGCTTCACCACCATGTGGACATTCCTGTGGTAGAAGTCGCCTCCCAAACCTGCCTTATAATGAGTCAATGGCTCCAATGTTAATAACCCTCCTTTCCTAGATGTTATGGGTTGATCTGTGTCCCCCCTGCCACATTTATCTGTTGAAGTCTTAACCCTCAGTATCTTAGAAGGTAAACTTAACAGGTGATAGAGTCTTCACAGAGGTAATCAAGTTAAAACAAAGCCTCAGGGTGGGCCCTGATCCAATACATCTTTATAAGAGAGAGACTTAGATGTGTTCCCTTTTCTCCACATCCACGCCAACATCTCTGGTTTTGGGATGGAAGAAAAAGTATCCAATCTACTCAGCCCTACTATTAAACTCACCTATAACCCAACTACGGCACAAGAATATGGGTAAAAGGGCAAGGGTGGGTATGGGTGGGGGAGGATGGGTAGAGGGAGGGTAATTGGTGGGACCACACCTACGGTGCATCTTAGAGGGGTACAGGTGAAACTTACTAAATTTGGAATATCAATGTCTAAACACAATAACTAAGAAACTGCCATGAAAGCTATGTTAACCAGTTCGATGAAAATATTTCAAATTGTGTATAAAACCAGTACATTGTACCCCATGCTTGCATTAATGTACACAGCTATGATTTAATAAAAATAAAAAGAGAGAGATTTAGACGGACGTACACACACAGGGAGAAACCCATGTGAAGATGAGGAGAGAAGACGGTGTCCACTTGCCGGCAAATCCCCAGAGCCCGGGGACGGCTCGGCACAGACACCCCTCCCAGCCCTGGAAGGAACCTACCTGCCTACACACCTAGCCTTTCATCCCCCAGAATGATGAGACAATCAATTTCTGATTTTAAGCCACTCATTTGTGATATTTTGTTACTGTGGCCCCAGCAAACTAGCCCACTCTGGAAATCCTCACACAGGCCCTGGTTCACAGGAAGGTGTGAGTTTTTCTCCCCTGTGCGTCACGCGAACGACTGCGCCCCTCTCTTCCAGAGCTTTCTTTCTGAGGACAAGGTGTCAGGCCACGCACCGCTCAAAGGAAGCCATTACCTCTGGGTATGGCCCATTTGCAGACCAGCCCTCTGCAAATAACTATGGTCAAAACTGTTTCTTGCCACAAAAGAGCTAAAAACAAATTGCAAAAGGAGAGCAGGAGAGAGAAATGAAGTCGAAGTGACGGCTTCAAGAAAAGGTGCCTTGGAGCCGAGCTGTGTGTTGAAGGGTGAGGAGGACCTGTGGGTGGGTCGGTGGGGGCTGGCGGCTGGTTGCTGGGTGATGGGGCTCAACATGGGGCCAGCAGAAAACCTGAGGGGGGTGGTCTCCAGCCTCTTCCAGAGCACAGCTTGGCGAGGCCAGTCATCGCCTCCCCTGTCCTGGGAAGGGGGCCATCCAGCGGCCTGGCTCTTCTGTGCATCCTGGGACCCTCAGTAGCCTCAGCATGCCCTTCTCAGGCCCTCCATAGTCCCTGCATGTGGCACAGGGATGGGGAATGGGTAGCTGCCCACTGACCCCTGGTGTCCCCAGAGTCTCACTGGAGATGGGCCACTTGGCACCCGCTACTGTAAAAAGCCAGAGCAGGAGCAACAAGACCACAAAGAACTTGCCCGCTGCCCCTGGGAGCCCTCCAGACCTGGTGGGCCTGCTCCACCTCAAGCTCTGCTGTCAGGGCAAGCCTCCTAGAACTTTCTAGAAGGGAGAAAGCCCCTCGTGCCTTGTGGGCTGGTGAAGGGGGAGATTTCAAAGTCAGCAGGCTCAGGGCCCTGGGGGGCCGCCACTCTGTTGCTACTTTCTCAACTGTCAAAGACATGCCCTATGACATGGGGCTGGATGAAGCTGGGCAACCGGCCTGTCCATAAACAACACGTTCCAGTAACAAGACCCTGAGGCCTCGTTTGGTCTGGAAACAGCAGTACTTCCCTGATCATGTGCCTTGCAAGTCACATGAGGGTGGCTGGCTGATGGAGAGGCTGCAAATCAGTCTTTTGAAGGAGGAGAAAGGAAAGTATATCAATATTCACCACTGCAGATTTATTTGTGCAGACTCCCAGAGGTGGTCTGGGCCTGGGACGAAGGAGCAGTGAGGCAGCTCAGGCCAGGTCGGGTGGCACCAGGCAGGCAGGGACCCTGGGGACCCAGAGGAAGGACAGAATCTCGGCCCCACCAGTGACCCCACCACAACCTGCCCTGGGTGCTGGCCACCTAAGCATGACTCTATCAATAAAAAATACAAACAGTATAAAAAGTCATTAAGCAGAGATGAGTTTATTACTAATTATGAAAAGCCTGACATGCTCTGACTTCTCGTAAAGTAAATGAAGTCCATTTTTAAGGTCTGCTTCCATGGCTTCTAGATAATAGGCAAATTCACTTCAAGGTCACGTCTCATTTATCAAGTCAGGGTTTTTAGCTACAGATTCAGAAAATAAACCAAAGAGTCTATCTCCCTGTATCAGTGACGAAAACCACCAGGACCTGGGGCTTTGTGTGACCCCCCTTGTCACCACTGACGCGGTCCAATTAACCTCTTTACTGTCAAATGGAAGGACTTGGAGGAGCCTGGAAAAGTGTTCTCTGCAGCCATCACCCCTCCAAAGAGCTGGGCTTGCACCTTCATTTTGAAAATGAGCCCACAGATCCCTTAACCACCCCGTTCCCCTAGTACATGAATAGCCCTGAGCTTGGCCCAGAAAACACAGGATCCTGTTTGCAGCCATCCAAGTGCTGCTGAGGGCAAAAACAACCTTCTAGAGAAGATGACTGGTGGTGGGGGAGAACCAGGGAGCAGGCTACAGGTGGTCCCCCCCGGCCCCCTGCACAGACACTGAATAGCTAACAAAGCTGTACAGCTAAGGATTCCCCCAAATTCAAGGGAGCACGCTGCATAGAAAGCTCCAGAACACTGACCCACAAGACCCTGGGGAGGACACATCCATGGACGAGGACACTCAGCTATTTAAAAATAATACAAATAAAAACCAACCAACCAACCAAAGCTAAGCCTTCTACAGCTTTTCAGGGGCCTTAAGGCAAAGAGAGAAAGTTTTACCATGGCTTAGCGGGGACCCCTCGGACTCATCCCTGTGAGCCTCACCTCCACACTTTCACATTTGTTAGATGACAGGATGACCACACCTATGAAAAGCAACCAAATTCTTACCCCCGTGTCACAAAAGCAAAGCTCAGAGAGGTTAGGTGAATGGCCCCAAGGTGCCCAGAGGTCAGGCAACTCAGCTCCTCCCCGCTGCCCTTCCACCAGCTTACTCTCTCCTGAGCCAAAAATTACAAGGCCTGGGAAGGGAGGCTGGGTTAGGGGCTCTTGACACCTGCTGCTGCCTGCAGGGGCCTGCAGTTCCAGCCTCAAATCCCCTGAGCCAAGGAATCCGCCCGAGCCCCAGCAGGGTTTATGCACAGCACTATCCTTCACCTGGGCCTGGTCACCAGCTGAGTGACCATCAGAGAGACTCTGCCTCACCTAGAAACTGGTGGAAAAGCGCAGAGGGGCAGGGAGCCACCAAGACGCAAATGTGATGCTGAGCGTGGCTGATCACAGTGGCAGCCAGTATGAACCAGGGCTGGCTGGGGGCTCTGGGCTTTACAAACAATTCATCAAATCCTCCCTAACCACAGGAGACAGTCGCTGCACTGGCCCCAGCACAGAGAGGGAAACCACGGCTCAGAGGAGCTGAGAAATTTGTCATTGGTCTGTCGACAAATGGAAGAGGCAGGATTTGAACTTGTGTCTACATGACTGCAAAGGCTGGGTTCTTAACCAAGGTTCTACCATTTCCCTACAAAAGCAGCCACGGGGAATAGGGCAGGCAGGGCACCTACAGAGCTGAGTCCTAGTATGCTACAGGGACCCCTGTGGACAGGCAGCCTGCCGGTCCGGAGGTTAGATGTTCTGCATTCACCCCGATTTGGAGATTTGAGGAGCCGGTGGGAGCAGTCACTCATGGACATTTCCAAATCTCCCTGAACCATCTGTGGGCTCCACTGTGCGTCTCCAAGAGGAAGAAGAACTATCTGGGAAAATATCTTTCAAGAGGCATGTCTCACCCAGGGTCACCTGGTGTGGGTGAACTTAAGGAGGGGGCCAAAAGAATATCAGCACAGCCCAGTGCCAGGCTGGGAAATTCCACAGTGCATGCTCAGGTGTGCACTGCAGTGCCCTGGCCTGTCTGCCAAGGGCATTGGGGTCCTGGCCCAAAGCCTGCATGGAGGCCCCAGAACTGCCTGGAGGGTGCACCCGCCTCTCCGTAGGCACATCCATGCAGAATAAGGGAATGCGGAGTTTGGGGCTCTTCTAGTTGTGGAAGAACACCCGTAACCAGGGCAACGAGTCTGCTGAAGCCAGGTGCACCACTGGCCTCTATCCCCTCTCAACCCAGCCAGTCACTTGCCCACAACAGTCCTGATGTGGTGTCACCATTATCGAAACAGACTCCACTTGAGCTCTCTCCAGCCTTCTGGGTGGTGGGTGAACCTCTCTGTCTCTGCAGAGTGATGCCACACCCAGATCCTCCTGAGGGAGAGGAAGGGATGTGTGTCCCACATGAGTGGAGTCAGCTGCAGGAAAAGTGTTCGAGGCAGCGGGGACAGCATGTGCCAAGGCCCTGGGGTGTGGCCAGAGGGGGCAACCCTAAGGACCAGCAAAGAGGCCAAGCTGGCCAGAGCTAAGGGAACAGGAAGGAGCCTGCTGGGAGGTGAGACTAGACAGAAGGACTGACCATGGGGGGTCATGGGCAAGACTTGGGATTTTATTTTAGCTATAACAGGAGACACTAGAGCATGTTACGGAGGGAAGTATTAAGATCTGGTGCATGTATTTTAAAGTTCACGCTGGCTGCTGAGTGGAGAATGGATTGCAGGAGACTCGGCAAAGGGCTTCTGCAGGCGAGGTGGAAAGCAGTGGGTGGGCTTGAGCTATACTGTGGGTTAGAGTCAGCAGGTTGGCCAAGCAATTAAATAAGGAAGAACAGGAAAGATAGGAATTCAGGGTGACTCCTTGGGTCTTAGAGAAATGGATGGATGAGAAGATTTGGAAGGAGTGTGTTTGGTGAGGATTTAGAAAGTTCAGATTTGCTATTATTAAGCTTGGAAGGCCAACAGGATGCCCATGAGGAGGCACTGAGGTGGGGGGATGTGGGAATCTGGGGTTTGGGAGAGAGGTTAGAGTTAAAGACACAATCATTTGGGGGGTTCCTGGCACAGAGGTAGCACTTGGTGCCTAATATGAGTTGGGCACTGTCCTTACGATAAGGAACAGAGCAGCTGCTACCCCTGTCCTCTCATGATTTATTGTGCAATTACAAGCTGTGTTACAGACGAGGAAATTTCTCTTCAAGAGACTAGCTGATTTGACTCGGCAGAGTCCACAGGTGACCTAGGCTGACTGCTGAGGTTCCCAACCACTGAGAGCTCTGTCTTCACCCCCTTCACCAGATAGTCGGAGGTGGTGACTTCTGAGTGTCCCATACAGGCCCTGGAACCTACAGATGCTCCATGGACATCGTGGACATCTCAACATAACTGCACTAATCCTGTCTGTTCTTCAATGAGGCGGGAGGGAGAAGAGAGCTCCACACAAGATTCTTGCTCTTCCTTTCAAGATTAAGGCCTTGCCAAGAGTCGTAGGTGAAGCTAGGGAGGAGGTGGAACTTCCCTTCAACCACAGTCCACGCCCTGCTTACCTCGGAGCGGGGTCTGCTGAACTGGGGCCAGGAAGCCCAGATGACATGTGACTTGTTATAATTTACTTTGAGAACACCTTTCCGGGGAAGGGGACCACAGTCTAAGGCCAAGGAGCCTGCCCTAGAGGGCACCTTCAGAGACAAATGCCACACTCAGGCCTGGAGCTCAGACAGAGTCACAAAGGTAGCCACTCTGTCTCCGCTAATGACCTGACAACATACAAATGCCTGGGGGCTTCTGTGCAGACACCAGGACAAAACCATGAGGTGACATCCAGACAGCATGCGCCTTTTGGAGTCCACAGCCTGATGAATCTCAAGACACACCTGAAATCAGACCTCTAGGATGATAAAAGTAATGTCCCTTCCCCTGAAAGGAGCTGGTAGGCCCAGGTCCACAGTTATGGAGAGAGAGACCAGGACTGACTCTGTCCCTACGCAAAACCCTCTCTCCTCCTCCTGCTTATCCTCCTCCTTCCTTCCATCTCTCCAGGACCCCAGCCCATCCCCTGAGGGTGAGCAGGCCACTCCTCCCATCTGAGTTGACTTCTATCTCTGCTGCCCCGCACCTGGCGCTTTCCTGATGGTTTCAATTTTCTGCTCTCCACTCTCCTGTTTTATGGCAGCCGTATTAAAAGCGGGAACGTATCACTTTGTTCTCTTTTGTATAAAAACTCCTTCTCACTTGTGCGTGCTCTCAGCGCTGCCTTCCTCTTGGTCGGAGGCTCATGATTCGGTAGTAATAACGCTCTGTTTATACTCACCATAAATGTCAAGCCCAAATAATATACTGCAATCGTATCTTACCCTGCAACGTGGGGATTTATGCACAGCCCTGAGTGCAGAGCTGAAAGCTTCCTAAAGGACTGTGGCTCCGGGAAGGCCCTGTGCTTGATCCCACCTGACCAGACAGGTGGACAAAGGGGACCGTGCCTGGATAGGAATGGAACGTGTTTCTCCAGTCTCCGTGTCCTTCACTCCCCGCGTCCTGCCTCCCGTGGAAGCTGGGTTCAGGCCACAGCCATGGCCAAAGCCTGGCATGTGCTCAGTCATTAACCTGAGGTGCCTGCTGCTGCTTCTGGGGAAGGAGGACTTCCTGGATAATAGGGCCTCCTCCCTCCTTAGCCAGGCACCTGTGAGTCCTGGGTGGTGCCTCGGCCTTTCTAACAGAGCAGCCTCATCGGTGCAGTCTGCACTCAGGCCGGGTCAGGAGCCTGGAGGCATTTCAGGCCATGCTAGAGTCCCCACCTGGCTATTTCTAGCTCCTGAGCGCCTGGCCCTTCTAAGATTAGAACTGTCGGCCAGTGCTGCACAGTCTCCAAAGGAAAGTAATGCCTCAGACCCCAGGATCTGTGCCTGGGGAAAGCATGAGGCTACTCGGACTTGCTCCCTTAGGAAATGCTAACTTTGGCAGGTGTCTGGATCAGCTCCTGAGCGTCACACTGCCCAGCCCCCGTAATTCCCTGGTTTCTTATGACCTTGAACTCTGCCACCACCAAATGCTCAAAAGGGACCTCAGCTGGTGGGGCAGAGGGGTTCCCCCTTGGGGAGCCCTGGCAGCTCAGCCCCAGGTAGGGCCCCCAGGCTGCTAGGCAGCCTCACAACATAACCAGAAGGCTCCTCCTCTTCTCCCCAAAGGAGTAAAAGGGGCCCCGGCAGGCCTTGCAGGGACAGAGACCTAAATCCGAGAAGTGCCCTCTTTTGTACAGTGTTTGCGCCGTGCAGACACACGGGTACCCACACGTCAGACCTGCCCTCCTACAAGCCGTTATGATTTCTTTTATTTAAAAATTCCCTGCAAGTGTATGCCAACAGTTTCATATGAAGAAGTCCTAGGAGATAGATTTTGGCTCAGGATAAAGAAAAAAATGAAATTTTCCAACAGACTTTCCCAGAAAAGGAGCAGGCTACACAGCAACTCATCACGGGAGGTTTTCAAAGGCCAGACAGCTGCTCCCACCAGCGGCACAGAGGTGGGGACTTTGTGTCTTTCCCACCTTCGGTTCTCTCTGCAGCGAGAAAGGGCAAAATTACTGAAATGAAAGCTAACACTGTCATCCACGTCCGCAGTGGTGCGCTGTGGGCGGGGCTCCTGGAGGGGTCGGGACGTCTGGGTGGGCAGGGCAGCAGCTCTGTGTGGCTCTGTCTCCTGAGCTCCTCACGGGCTCTCGGACACACAGAGAGACCGCCCCCCACCCCGTCCTACCCACGTGGGGTGCTCAGTGTGGGGCACGCAGGCAGGAGACGTGGGGGTGGGTGCTGGGATAGATGGGAGAGCAGGGGACCCACCTCCCGGGGCTCGGTCAGAGTCTGACAAAGAGCCCCAGTTCAATCCAGGGACCCACGGTAAGACCCCTGGAAAGATATCCCACTCGGAGTCCCCTCCTCCCTGCACCAAACTTAGACCCCAGTGTGAGCACAAGCTGAGACCTCACCCCACTTCCCTTCAAGCAGCAGGTCCCTTTGCACTCACAAGAGCTCACACAGGGGAGCAGGGGCTGCTGGGCTGAGCCAAGAGGCCCAAAGGCAAGTGGCTTACCAGGGCTTCCTTTGAACCTGAGGTCCAGCTACATCGAGCTTCGGTACTGTGATAGGGTGAATTGTGTCCCCCCAAAACATGTCAATGTTCTAACTCTCCTGTACCTACAAATGTGACCTTATTTGGAAACCAGATCTTTGCAGATGACCAGATGACGAGGTCATTAGGGTAGGCCCTCAAGCAACATGGCTATCCTTATAAAAAGGGACATTTGTACACAGAGACAGACACGCAGGGCGGATGACATTAAGTGGCAGAGAGAAGACGGCGTCCACACAGCAAGGACAGCCTGGGAGAGAGGCGTGGTGTAGGTCCCCCACGCTGTCCATGGGAGCCAATGTCCCCGATACCTTGATTTCAGACTGTAGCCTCTGGAATGATAAGACCAGGCATTTCTGTCACTCAGTCCATGGCCTTTTGCTACAGCAGCCCCAGGAAAATAAGACAAGTGCCAGCATGACAAGTGCCCCGCCCTTACTCTGACATTGCTGTTCAGTTTGCAGAAAGAGAAACTGAGATAGCCCAGATGATATAGGGGTTTTGATGCAAGCTACTCGTGCTAATGTGGGGACGAATGTGCGGAAGGGGAATCACAGGCACTGGGCACAAGTCCTACCACACCACCGACCTGCTTTGTATCTGGAGCATGTTAGTAACCCCTCTGGATTCAAAACACTGGGGTAGCAATAGTATGTCCTTCATGGGGCCACGGCATGAATTGCTAAGGAATATGTGGAGAAAGGTGTAGGAAGCTGCCTGGCTCGTGATAGTTGCCGAGTTGTTCAGATTGAGAAAGAGTAAGCGGGACATAGCTCCCAGACAGCATCGAGCATAAAGCAGGGCCCCTGACACCCACTCGCCCAGAGAGGTGGCTGTGCTCCTGGGATTGGGAAAGTTGCTTACGGGCAACTTGACTCTCTGAACAGGACTGTGACCAACGCCACCAAAAAACAAGAGGGGCCATGTGATGTTGGGCCCTAGCCAGAGGCCTTTGAGATGGACGGGGTGCGGTGACTAGTCACATGGGGCCTCCAGACACAGCTGGGAAGGGCAGTGCCCCTGACAAAGGCCATCCCACGGGGCATAATGGTGGCCCAGGAAGGGCTGCTGCTGGGCCTGTGAGAGTTATGGGTGTGTGTCATGGGCTGGGCCCCCCCAAAGGTAGGTATTGAAGTCTGAACCTCAGAGCACCAGAGTGTGACTGTGTGTGGGGACAGGGACTTTAAAGAGGTGATCAAGGTAATAGAGGTCATTAAGATGGGCCCTCATCCAAGCCAGCCGGTGTCCTTGAAAGAACAGATTAGGACACAGAGAAGCACAGAGAGAGGCCATGAGAAGACACTTGCCAGCCGTGGACAGCCTGGTGACACCTTGACCACACTCTTCCGCCCTCCAGAGCTGGGAGAAGACAGAGAGTGTTGCTGCGGCCGCCCAGTCTACGGCGCTTTGTTACGACACCACTGAGCATGTGCACATAGCAGGTGACTGAACCGTGGGCTCAGGCCAGAGCTAGCCAGTCTGGGGACCAGAGGGACAGAGAGGACGGGCAGACAGCGCTTTCTCCTCTCAGATCTCCAGAAAGAGGCAGGGGGCGGCGGCTGTGCACTCATCAGGCAGTAATTAACGGCGGCAGGAGAGTCCCCTCATCGGGGGCTCTGAGATACTGCCCGAGTCTCCATTTTGCTGACTTTGGAGAAAAGAATGGCAATAAATAAATGTAAAGCATGCTGGTGCTGGTGTGAAATGATGCTTCATCTAATTATCACTATTCCGTGGTGTCGTTAACATACACTCGAGGAGAATGGTAATGACTTTTACGTTTATATCACAGCTCGGATTTGCCATCTGAAGCCCACAGCACAGGGACACGCTATTCCCTGGGATGGAATCTCACAGACAAAGGACATGACTGCACAACTAGGTAAGAAGCAACGACTCGCTGCTGCCGAACTGAAAGCAGCATAGTAATAACGCACAGGAGTCTGGGAAAACCCAAAGACCCAGAAGGTCAGGAAAAGAGGAGTGGGTGACTTTGATGGACGCCCAAGGGGTGTTGCTGGAAAAATCTTCCCTCAATCGCAAACGTCCTTCTCAGCCTACCGGGGTCATAATACAGTGAACAGGGGAGGTTCCATCTTTCTTTGCTGCTTAACAGACCATGGCATCCCTGACACGTGCTGCTCTGAATCTAAGGGGTGAGTGGAATCTAAGGGCAGATTGAAGCTGGAACCCCCCTGCCGTGGCTTTTTCTCCAGGTTCCTATTATCTATTTCTCTCTCCTCTCAAACTGGAACAAAACCACAAGTACTTCAGTCAACTGACAATTTGACAACTCTACTTATCTGGGTCCCGGCCCCTGGAAGATCCCCTGTGGGGACCATGCTGTCACGCTGTGTCCTTGTAGGCATCCTAACCTCCACCCTGTCTGTGCCACATCCCCGCCTCTTCTAAGGGAGAGCAGAGGTGGCCATGCCCCATCCTGCTGTCTCACCAAGAGTGGGTCCACGCTCGGGGACAACCATCAGCCAGTGGCCTGGGAAGTGTCACCTGTGCTGAAGTCACAGAAGATGGGCTCAGCCAGGACATTTTCCTGCTTGAGAACCAGACTGGGAAAGGCACAAGAAGAAAGTAATTAGTGGCAGAGACAGAGGCTAGAGGGCTGACACGGGCCCACGAGGAGTCTAGGCAAAGGGCGAGGAAGCAGAGAGAGGCAGCAGCTGGGGGCAGAGCAAGGCCAGGTGCCCAAGGCAGGGGCAGTGACACTGAGAGACCCAGGGGACAGGCAGTCCGGGGAGCACAGCCCTCACCCCATCCCTCTCCACAGCTGCCCCTGTCCCATGGTCTTGCCCTGAGGTCCAGCCCTCCACACATTTGCCATACCACACTCTTTCTAAGGCCAGTGTTGGCCCCCATAAAGATCCATCACATCCTGACCCTCGGAACCTGTGAGTGTGACTTGGATGTAATGAAGGGCTGATATGAGACCACACTGGTGAGGGTGGTGCCTCACTCCAGCGGGTGTCCTTGTGAGAGAGACGAACACTGTCATGGGAAGAGGGAGGTAGGAGCAGGTGATGTCCTCAGGCCGGGGACCCTAGGATCACTGGCAGCTCCCAGCAGCAGGAGTGCAGCCTAGGACAGAGTTTCCCTTCAAGTCCCAGGAGCCAGCCCTGTGGGCACCTTGACTGTGGACTTCTAGTGCCCAGAACACAAGAGAATGAATCCCTGCCATTTTAAACCATCCAGTATGTGGCGATTTGTCATGAGAACCACTATGGTGATCTGAGCATGTCTCAGCTCCTTGCAACCAAGGAGAGAACTTTTAAAAATCAAAATTGAAGGGTGTGACCCAGGCGCTTGGTGTGCCCGAGCTCTGACCTTGGTCTGGTCATTCCCCACATGGGAGGTTGGCTCTCTCCAGAGGAAATGAGGGTGAGCCCAGAAGCCCCTTCCCAACAGAACAGTCGGGGCCTCCCCATGGATTCCTAGAAGAAAGGGGAGGTGAGGACAGGCCCGGGAGGCAGAGGGTCCACGTCCTGGACTCTTTCTGAGAACTGTAACCGTGATTCACACACAGCGTCTGGGAGGAGGCAGCCGAGTATTTCCTGCCATAAATAGCTCAGAATCTCTCTGCCATCTATGGCTCACAGAGACTGGACGAGAGTGGATCTTTCAGTAGCTGATCTGGTCAGGACAGGTCACTCTGCAGGGCCAGAGGACAGGTGCCTCACATGCACTTTGCCCTTCACTCAGTGGCAGCCAATGAATATGTCTGGTACTGTTCTCAGTGCAAGGTCCAGACCCGGGGCACCTACCAACCCCAGGGTAGGCAGCCCGGCCCACTAGGATGAGCGGGCCCTGGGTGTCTGTCAGGGGAGCCACCTGCCTTCAGACCTGGCAGGTGGGACAAACCCAAGCAACCCCCTCCAGACATCAGGAGCACTGCAGAGGCCGCCTCCTGCCAGGCTCCGCAGGAGCTAGGAATATGGACTGTCCTCCCAGAAGTGACCCCACCTCCATTCCAGAGGTGCGAGCTTAATACCCTACTCTCTTCCCTGCAAAGTCCATTAAGAAATACTTTAGATTTTCAAAATGAGACGGGATTGGCATCATCCCTGATGAAAGAGACCTTACTGGCTGAGAGCATCTTTTCACAGCAGCCCAGGTAACACCTGCCACTGGAGATAGATTATGATTTTTCCAATCACGTAAGATCATGAAGAAGCAAGCCCTTGTCCGCTTGCATTTTAGGCTAATTCTGGGGCCTTTCTTGCTCCACTTCACACCCTCAGCAAGAGGCAGCCACCCAATTCCTACCTCCACCACAAGCCCAGAGACCAGAGAAAGAGGGGGCTGGAGGGACTGTCTAGGCCTCTGAATGGTCCTTCAGAGAAGGACCTGAGATTCAGAGCAGGAGAGTAACCTATCCAGGGTCACACTGCAAGGTAATGGTGGAACTAGGACCAGAACCCAGGACTCCAGGGCTCTTTTCCCGTCTCGGTTCACAGCTCCCATGGAAATATGTTCCGACCCTTGGATAAGATGGACTAACTCTCTGCAGGGGCTTTCACGTCCTAACACATTAGCCTCACTAAACATGAGCCCCACACCAGGGCTGCCAGCCCTTCTTGAGCTTAACTTGTAAATGCAGTTGCCAGCTGACTGGTCTCCAGGGCTTCTCTGGCATTTAGGGACTCGCCGTGGCTAATGGGAAGGGAAGGCTTCCACAGCACAGGGCCTGCCTGCACCCCAAGATACGTTCTCAAGACCTGGCAGTTCTGACATTTCCCAGAGCCCCAAGAGTGCTATCCCTCTATGGTCCACAGACATGGCGGGATGCTTCCATGTGTTTGGAGCAGGAAAGCAGGTAGGTCACAATATTTTAGCCAGAGTGACTGTGGCCATTGCTTTAAAAGTCAGCCAGTGGCCCCCAGGCATTAAGCACTGATGTGCATGGTCTTGGCCATCACGATGAGATGTGAGCTTCCCATCGCCCTGTGTGGGGTGAGCATGGATATGAGCTCAAATAGCCTGTGCTTTCCAGGACCAAGAGTCAAAGACGTGGAAAGCGAGAACGGCCTTCCTGCAGATACGACACGGTCTCACCCACACCACTCTCAGTGGCTTCCAAGCACAAATAAAAGTGCTATCAGGATGAGCCCACCGCCGTCAATGTGTCAGAGACAGCAGGGTCACGGGAAGGGTGTGCAACACTGGCAGTCCCCAAATGATTTGAACAACAAGAAATGCGGTCAACTTCAGATAGATTCAGAATTCAGCTGTCAACATCAGACTTTAAAACTTTGGGGAAAATGTGCTGAGTATCCTTCTGATATTGAGATAGAGAAGGATTTCTTAAATAAAAAATAAGATTAAAAAGTGCTACCCGTAAAATGTCCATAAATTCGACTGTGTTAAAAGAACTGTTCACCAAAAGATACCTCAAAGAAACTGAAAAGCTGCAAACTGAAAAAGAAAAGAAATTTGCAGCATACTAAAGGCAGGAAGGATTAGTATCAAGAAAATACAAAGAACATTTAGAGTAAGACAGAAACCATCAGATAGAAAAAAATGCACAGGAAAAAGGAAAAACACAGGGCCAGCGATGGCTGAAAGGGGTGTCCCTCTCCCACCACAACCAGATTCCCCATCACCCCCACTCAACTGCAGGCAGTTAAGGTGTCTGACATCTGACGTAGAGCTTGCTCGTGCACGGCTGGTAGGACTATAACTTGGTGATCACACCGGAAAAATGACATGGGTTAACTCGTAAAGATGGATTCTCGGGTGTCATTTGGGATCTAGTGGAGATGACTGCTTTTGCTTCTACCAAGAGGTGAAATCCAGTTCCCTTGCTGTGAACCTAGACTGGCCCAGGGGACTTGTTTCACCGACTAGACATTCTGAGACCACTGGATTGGACAATGGGAAGCCCTGTATCTTCCACCCGGCATCTTGGAAAACTCACTCTGGGAGCCCCGAGCTGCTGTGCTAGGGGAGACCAGGGGGAAGACCAGTGGTTCTCAACCTTCCTAATGCCGCGGCCCTTTAATACAGTTCCTGTGGGTCACAACAGGACCAGGTTGAGAACCGCTGGCCTAGACAGCAGGGGGAGTAAGAGGGTCATCCCAGCTGAGGGGCTGGGTACAGTACAGCAAAGAGTCACCCCCTCTGAGCCCTGGCAGTGACACCACGGCCACGGTTGCATGGGCAGCGTGTCTCACGGCAGCAGATAACTCATCCCTTGGGTGCACTCCCAGGACACAGAGACACACAGGCTATTCTGAGCCGTGCTGTGCCTAACAACAAAAGCTGGAAACAATTTGTTGTCCACGGCAGGAGACGGCGAAGTGAGTGGCAGCAGGAATATTACACGAGCTGAGAAGATGGGTCCACTGCAGCCACCTGCCAACAGCTGAGTCAGGGTGGCCTGATGAATGGCCAAAGCTAACCCAGGAAGACCATAGAGTGTGTGAAACATTTTCAGTGAAGTTCAAAAACAGGCAAAACCAAACAACGGACCATTCAGGGACACGGTATAAGCGGTAAGACTTAAACAGTCGTCAAGGAGACGTGATTCAGCCACCAGGTCCGGGCGTTCCTTGTTATCATGCTCAGGCAAACACTCTAAAGCAGTGTTTTTCAACTTTTTTATTTTTATCTCACGGCACACTGGAACCTACAGGAAAACTTCCATGGCTCACTTAAACTATGTCAATAAAAAAAAAAAAAGAAGTAAAAAAACACTCCTTGCGCTTTCAACTTGTTTCGAAAATAATTTAATCAATGATCTTTGAAATGTCTGCGGCATATCTAAGATCCTCTCATGACACACCGGTGGGCCTCGCACACGGGCTGAAAATCACCGCTCTAAAGTAAGCAGTAAGAGTGTGTCATGAAGGAAGGGTTATAATTAATCCAATTACTCTAATTCCTCCTTTGTTTTGAAAACAAACACCTGACTAGGCAGATAGGCAAGGCTCCAGCCCTATGTGGTTGCAGGGGGATGGCCAAGATACCCCAGGTCGGGCCTCAGGCTGCGTGGGATTGAGCAGGATGCTGGCGTTCATCATCCCCGTGTGCTGGGCACGCGGCGATCTAGGACAGCTGGGGCGCCGGACACTACCTCCTGCCCCTCCACGTCCCTAAGCCACTCCGAGTCATGGAGCTTTATGTTTTATTTCACAATTGTGTGCCCACCACTTAACACAGAAAGATATTACTTAGAAAAGATGATTCCTAAAAGGAAAGTTTGGGGTTTTATTATACCTCTGGGCTAGATTGGACGATCTGAGAAGAAATAAGGTTGTACCCTTTTCATTTCCTATCCACAGGACAATATTTTAGCGGTGCACAGGGTCAGGGAGGAGGCATGAGGGCCGGTGCCCGCGGAGCCAGGGGGGCCCCGAGAGGAGCAAGGAGACCGTGTGTGATTGACGGTCCCAGGGAAAGTGGGAAATGCCTCCTGCAGGACAGACGTGGTGCTGCAGAAGACAGTCAGCAGGTGGACAGTCGGCCCCCTGACCACCCAGGGCCCCTGGCTCTGGGGCGGCTCCATCGTCCGCCACCTGAGTTTCTCATCACAGCTATCCAGTGCCCTGCTGGGAGACGTGGACGAGGTCTCATCTTCTCTCCCCTCTTCTCCAGTCTCCCCTTTTTTCCAAGGTTAGGTTGAATGACTTGTTCCCTAACGTGCTTCCAGCCCTATGTTCTGGGATTCTACATGACATAAGATTTTAAGAACCGAGGACCATTCTTTAAGTACTGCTATGGGCATCGGTTGCACCACTGGGTCATCTCTTCCTGCCTCAGACCCTTGAGCCCTCCAGCCCCACCTCTTCCCACAGCCCCTGCCTCCCAACCCCCAGGCCCAACCTGAGCATGTTATAAACTGATTTCCCTCCAAGCAGTCGTTTAGCATGGAAAGATCTAGAATCCCCAGGGCAGTCCTGAAGCTGCAAAAGAAGTCACCAGCTGGATGGGTGCTAGACGGGGAAAGGGGGTTCTGCCTCCCATCCTGGGAAGCCCCACGCATCCTGGGCTCTGCGTCTGCAGAGTCACCAGCTGGATGGGTGCAGGCTGGGGAAGGGAGGTTGCTTCCCATCCCGGGAAGCCCAATGCACCCTGGGCTCTGTGTCTGCCTTGCCGCCTCTGGACAGGTTGTGAAGGCTGCAGCTCTTCTGAGGTCACCTGGCTGCAGCATCCTGCCCTCTACCCTGGGCCATCTGAGACCCGGGGCCACTCCCAGAGGGCAGACCTAAAAGATTCCACACCTAGTTCTGATGAAGAAACCACAGCGTGCCTCAGTTTCCTCCTGAACAGAGCAGGTCACCAATGGCCCCTGCCTCCCAGCTGGTGTGAAGGTTCACTGAGACGTTGCCACAAGCAGCTCCAGAGACAGAGGCAGGCTCACCAGTCCCAGGGGTTATCCAGCAGGGGGACCCTGGTGGGAACAAGCGAAGGAGCCCCCATGCCCAGACCTGCCTCTGTTCACCCCTGCAGCTCCCAGAGGCCAGTCCCCGGACCCCCTGTAACATCTAATCCTCCTTTATGCCACGGAGGCTGAGACAGTCACGACTTAGATCTGTGCAGAGAGAGAGCGCTGGACCACGGCCAGACTGTCTGAAGATAGCGCGTGCACAGATGATGTTTACAGGAGAACAGTCATGCAGACATCGGGCTGGTGGCAGCCCTGGGAAACCCAGGCTGGCTGGGGTCACCACCGCCCCTGGCTGGGCAAATGCCAGCTGGGGCTACAGTCATCGTCATTTGCAGAGAAGCCAGCTCTGAACTGGGCAACAGCTCAATTCAGAGCCCTCATAAGAGAGCTCAGCTCATCCTTCAATACCCAAAACAATCTCCCACTTCCTCGGTTTGTGCCTAGATATCAAAGAGAATGGAAATGTTTTAATGTCACTGGACATGACAACTGCTCCCCACCTCCTAGAGGGTGTCCCATTCTGCTCAGAATACATAGGCTGGTCACCTACTTTTGATTGGGAGGAAGAGAGAGGCGTCTCTGCTTCTCTGCCTCATGGCTCTCCCCACCAAGCACCCCTCAGCATGGTCCCCACATCCCGTTGAGCCAGCTCTTTCCAATTGCACTTTTCCCCTGGGGAGATGCAGGCCCCAAACAGCTGAAGGCAGCTCCACGCTCAGCAGCCCTGACCCAGCACGCATGGTGCAGGCTACCTGGAGCCCTTTGTCAAAGAGCTGATGTCGCCAGTGTGTGGTGAACTTTAGCAAGGCTTGAGTCCCAGCTCAGCCTAAGAAGGAAGGACTTCCAGCCAGCGTACAAAGCCCCTGGACACCTTTCCAGGCCACCCCCTGAACCCTGAACGTTTTTTATCATGGCGCTCACCCCAGGGCTTTGTCGTCTGTGTATGGGTTTTATCATGTGAGCTCCTTGAGAACAGAGACTGACCCCGGCCTCCACTGAGTTCCTGCGGCCCGACTCAGGGTTGTGCCCTGAAGTAAATTTATGAATGAGGCTGGGGATGGATGGGTGGATGGATGGATGGGTGGATGGGTGGCTGGGTAGATAGGTGGGGTGGATGGATGGATGGATCGATGGATGGGTGGATGGATGGATGGAAGGGTAGGAGAGAGGAATGGAGGGGGGGAGGGAAGGAAAGAAAAAGAAAAGGAGGGAGAGAAGGAGGGAGGGAGGAAGGGAGAAAGGGAAAGAAGCAAAGACGGAATAAAGGAGGAAAGAAGGAAGGAGGGAGGGAGGGAGCAGGCTGGGCAGATGGGGGGATTACAGCACAGTAGCTGCCCTTAGGAGGAAGCCACCACCCGGGAAAGGGCTACTCCCTGGGCCCTCCAGCCTCAGCCCTCCCCCTAGAGACAGATCCACAGGGCTCATCCCACTTCTGGGGGGTGGGGTGGGGCACAGGGGGCGGGGGACAGGGGGCTGGGAGAGTGGGTCTGGCCTGATGAAACTTCTTGTGCCTTTTCCTGGATATAAGTATAGGGGAGGCAGAAGTGTCAGGCCCCCTCCACCCTTCCCTTCCTCCAGTGAATCTTTCTGCAGATGAGAAAATCACGAGCCAGAGCAAGGATTGGCAAATTATGACCATGGGCTAAATCTAGCCCCCTGCCTGTGTTGGTAAATAAAATGTCACGGGAACACAGCCACATGCATTTGTTTACACGTCATCTGTGGCTGCCTCTGTGCTGCAACAGCAAAGTTGAGCAGTTGCAACACGGACCATATGGTTGGCAAAATCTGAAATACCAACTGGTCTGTACAGAAAACGGTGGTTGATCCCTAGGAGGGAATGCTGCCTGGGGAACGCTTGGCCACGGGACCCTGGCTCAGGCCCCGGATGTCTGTCTCTCCCAGTTGTGTCTGCGGGAGGAAAGACAGAAAACAAGGATGCCTGGAACGGAGCAGAGACAGTGGGAAAGTGCTCTGAGAAGTGGGGGAGACTCAGAATGGCTGCGTGGGCAGGGCCGCTTGAGGGGGCAGGTGGGGCTTTGCGCCCCAGACGGGCCACTCTGGGCAGGTCGCTCAACCTCCATGAGATGCCGCCGGAAAAATGATGACAATAATTCCTTCCGAATTTCACTTCTTGGAGAGAGCTTCCCTGACTGCTCTACCTGAAATAGTCCACCCTCACTTTGCTCTGTTGTTTTTTTCTTTAAATAGCATTACTGAGATAGAGTTCACACCCCATACAATTTTCCCTTTTAAAGCGTACAACGGGCTGACTTGTAGTATGTTCACAGAGGTATGCAATCACCACCATAATAAATTTTAGAATAGTTTATATTATTTTAAAAAATACACTCAACATAAAATTCTCCATTTTAACCATTGTTAGGAGTCCCCTTTGTGGCTCCATCATTTTGCCCAGGTGTATTCTTTGTTTTTTTTTTCATGGTATCTACTTGAAAATTGCTGATGTTTTAGTTGCTAACTGAACGTCCTTCCCACGTGAACTCCATGAGGGGAGGACTCTGTCTTGTCCTCACTGTTTATCCCTAGCACTTGGAAGAGTGTCAGGGACGTGGCAGGTGCTCGGTAAACATTTGAATAAATGAATGAATGATGAGTGGAGGTGCTGAGTTCACCCTGGTGCTCACGGTGGACTTCGCGGGAAGGCTTAGCACTGCTCCCGGGCCCGGTCTGTGCTCAGTTAAAGGCAGGCAGCCCCAGACCCACCAGGGTCGGACCAACGCAGCAGCCCTGCTCCTGGGACAGTCTGTGTCCCGCCTGACCTGGAGTGACTCTCTAAGTAGCATTGTCACTTGTGCACACTCCTTGCCATAAAAGGAAATCCTTCTATGCAGGAAATCCTTCCTTCTGGGACCTATTGGGGGGCAGGGAGCTGGGTGGGTACTGAAGCAGGAAGGTGACTGAGGTGTCAAGAAAAGAACCTCCAAAATCTGGAGGAGGAAGTGGCACCTCCATCCTTGTTTCAGTCAGGGTTCTCCAGTGAACCAGAAGCAATTGGATATATATACAGAGAGAGAGAGAGAGAGAGATTTACCTTAAGGAATTAGCTCACATGCTTGATTATGGGGACTGACAAATCCCAAATTTGTAGGCAGACAGGCAGGCTGGAAAGTCAGGGAAGAGGGGATATCGTACTTCTGAGTCCCAATTCCCAGGGGCAGCTGGAAACCCAGGCGGTGCTTCCAGTCCCCAGTCTGGAGCAGAATCCCTTCTCTCAGAGCCTTTGGCTGATCAGATGAGGCCCAGCACATCGGGGAGGTCATCTGCTTTGCTCAAGGTCTACTGACTGAAATATTAATCACATTTACAGAATATCATCAGTGAAATATCTAGATTGGAGTTTTACCAAAATCTGGGCACCATGGCCGGGTCGAGTTGACACCTGGAATGCACCACTGCTATCTTCACCTCACCCATCCTCTCCCAACCCTGCTGACGGCTTTCACCTCCCTGCAAAGGAAGAGGGGAAAGTGGAAGATGGGAGAGAAAGGCCTTGCGCCTATATCTTTATCACCAGGTGGCCGGCCCTGGTCAGCTGGTACTAAGCCAGGCCTCCTGGGACCGCTGGGTGACCGCAGACTCACCAACATCCCTCTTAATAATCCATCATTGTCTGTATAAGCCACACCCCCAGAGAGGTTAAACCAGTAGGAATTGTGTTCAATCTATTTATTGGTTGCTTTTTCCACGGCATCTAGAACGTAAACCAAGAGGAGAAAATGGCTTCTGGACCCGGCCACCTCACTGTCTCTCTTCTTGGATGGGACTGAGGGGCTATTGAGGGAGGTGAGAGAAGGCCACCGGATTTGGGGCATACGTGGGGACTCAGAGGACAAGAGGGAGGAAGGAAGATGGTGGTGTGGACAGGCCCCGCCATCCTGCGCTCCCCAGACGTGAAACAAGGAATGAATGGAGGCCACCCATTTGGTGCCTGCTCCTGGCCTCATTGAGTCCAGTCTCTCTGCCTTCCCTTTTTCATCACATCTTTCTGAACCTTTTCAAAACCTTTTCAACATTGCAAACTAGCTTATGCAATCAGCCCTGTGCCCTCTGCCCCCTGCTTAGTGTCCTCATCACACCTGCCCACCCACACATGCCCATGCTCAGGGGGCAAGAGGTGAAGGCAGCTGGGGCCACTGGCCAGAGCCCAGGAACCCTGGAGATTCTTGCAGAATAGGTAAGAGACACTCCTTTACCTGTCAGTGCTTGTTCACCCTGAATCATTTAGGGCACGAGGCCCAGCCCTCTGTGTCTTGATGTATACACTGCACTCTGCTCTACATGGCCCGGTTGCCGGCCAGTAGAGCACCTCGTCCCAACCTCGGGCCTCCTCGGGGGTCAGCAAGGCTCACTCCCTCTTTGAACCAACACGATCCCCAAGCGCTGCCGCAGCCCAACACCCAGCCCCGGTGGGCAACGGCCAGGCAGTCAGCATGAGTGGCCGTTCTGGGCGACCAATTCAGGCCTTTGTTTTGTGTTACGGCAGGATAAAAAATGAAAAATAAAATCCCAGGTGCTGAACAAAAGGCTGCTTCTTGGGCAGGAAAGCCCTGCTATCAGAGTCGATGAGCCAGTGGTTACATTTTAATTAGTTTGATAAATAATTACGCCCTGGGGACACCCAATCTGCCTCACAGGCTCCCTTCCCCACCACCAATAGATTAATCTTATTTAACCACATTTTACTTATTACACAGACCTGTGCTCTGTGTTTCAAACACCAAGGTTGTAGAGGTCTTTTTTTTTTCTTTTTTTTAGACATTATCTATAAACACATCCACCTTTAGGGCCGGTAAAATCCCCGCACTGTAAGTCAGCCTGGCAGGTGCCACCCAGGAGGACACGTCCTCTCTGAGTATAAATCCCGGCCTTGGCTTCTCTCCCCCGAGCGAGCGATGCACGTGGCTCTCAGGTGCAGGCCCGTCTTTTTATCCAAAGTACCAGGCAGCTGGAACCGGAGCTGCTGCTCAAGGGCATCGTGCAGGGAAGCTGGTGACATGCAGAGCGGAAAGCGCTTAGCCGCTCTGATGGGCATCACCAGGACGGTGGACATCCCAAGCTGCTGACAGGTGGCTGCTGGGTAAACTGTCACTTGACCTGCATGTTTGTTTTGATAAATGCACTGATAAGAATGTGCTGCCTGTAAATTTCAGTCCTCAGGGAAAGAAAGTCCTTTCCTTCCCAGAGATATGGTTACCCCGAGGCATTCCTCATCCTCTGGGCTTTGCGAGGCAAACCTGGACTTCCCCAAGAGTCCCAGATGTAACCCATTTATAACTTAATGATAAAACCGCAGAAGGGTGACCTTGGGGTGTGACTTGCCCAAGCTGGGGTGCTGGTCTCTTGGGTGGCGGGCGCCAGACAATCCTTCTCTTTCGTTCTATACCAGTCCCATCACATCATGGAAGGTGTGTCTCAGAGCTTGGATTTGTTTTTAAAAATGGTTTGTCCTAAAGGGAGCTGTGTGGGCTTCAGCGAGCAGATTCATCAGTTTAAATTGCCTGCGGAGTGCAAAATGAGAGCTCCCTCCTAAGTCATGCTACGACACGTTCTCGTTAGGAAGGGGCTCTCCCGCACTACAGATGCCAGGTGAGAAGAGTTACTGATGCGCTCCTTTCAAAGCGGTTGGTTTTATGGGCTGGCTTTCGGATTCTGCTGGGCTCCATTTGCATTCCGCGTGACAGCCCAGGAAAAGGCGACCTGAAGGCCTCAGACACCATCGGCCTCCTCCATCTCTGCTGCCAGTTACAGGTCATTTTAAACTAACATCTGGCAAGTGTATTTTTAAACCGCATCTGTAGCTTTAATTAGGGATCTCCCGGGAATGTCAGGGGACAAACAAGAGAGATATCCCCAGGGAAAGGTTAAAACATTGGCAGTTGCACCATGCAAAGCCCTGGAAGCTGCCTTGGCCCAATGTGATCACACTATATAATCGACTAAGATAGACAGTCCTCCGCACAAGAACGTTTTAATACCAGCTACATGCTGGGATGAGCAAAAATTCTGTTCCCACACCCAAAAGAACCTGATACCTCCAGGTATCTGGGTTCTGGGTCCCAAGATCCAAGTGGGAGTTCCCCTCACGCAGCCACAGAAAACAAACTGTCCCAAAAACGCTGCCGAGGAGTTGGGGGTCACCTTCCCACCCTCCTAATCAGAATACCCATCTGTGACAAAGAACCAGTCTAGGGCTTCTCTGCCCTGCTAGGGAGATTGACTTTTCTCCCCTTTCTTTTTAACAAAAGAATGGAATGACCCCATTAAGTAAGGCAGATTTTACTTTCCACACAGACCAATGAGACTTAATATTCTTCTTACACATGTTCATGTCTTCCAGCAATGTTTGAGATCTAAAGTACTGTTTTAAAATTCTGTAAATTCTCACAGATGTCTGTATATGTGTATTTCAAATCCCGATAAAAACGGCCTTTCCTCTTTGTTGCACCTGCCGGGCTAAACAGCACAGTTTGGTCACACTGGGAGCAGCCGCGGGGAGCAGAGAGCCGGGCATCGGGGGACAGCGGCCGTGCTGCTCGGCGGGCTCCAGCCCCACCTCCTTCCTTGATAAATCTAAGTAATAAAACAAAAAAATTCTTCCATTTCACCGGAATGCCCATTAAAATGTAAACACAGAGAGAGGATTTTGAGTAGGCTACAAAAATGCTTTATTCAAGAGACTGCAGAAGGCAAAGCAAATCTAAAGTTGATTTTTAGACCAGTATGTAAATATGCCGGCTCCGTGTAACCGAGAGGTTCACGGAAAGTCCGGGTATGTGTTGGAAGATCTGCAACCTGCTGTCAAGACCCTTGCAAAAAGGGGAGGCTCGGCCCCTTCCTTTTACAAACACGAAGACGCCGATGCCTGTGGCTGCACGTGGCAGGAGCCCAGGACATTTCACGCTGACAAAACACAGGCCCCTGCTGGGAAGCCTCCCAGTGAAAGGGAATTTCCCAGCAGAGTGTGTGTTCTGTCTGTGCCTTTTGCACACGTGGCCTGGCATGAGTGTGCACCTTTGTCATCATCATGGTTGGGCGTGCAGTCCCGTGTCAGATCACACTCATCCACGAGTCTCTTCCTTGTCAGCGGGAACAAGTAGGTGCCAATTTCCACAGCTCACCACTATCTATCTGGAGCCCGAGCTTAATCTTCCCACCGCCCATCAGACACACGGTTTGAAGCCAGAAAGCAGTCTGCAAGACACAGTCTGAGAAGCTCAGCCGAGGTGGCACAGCTGACCTAGGCTGCTCGGCTCAACTTCCTTCCCACACCCTGTGATTAAGGTCTAGGGAGGAGGCCGTCACACACTGACAATAGATGTTGGGATATTTATTGGGAAAGTAAGGTTACTTTGATGATAGGATGTTTTCTCTGACGAGTCTCTCAGATATTTTGTTGAAATGAAAGTCACCTTGCTGTTGTTTAAACATTTTGCATTGTTAGAACGGAGACTATTTTGATGGTACTTCCTATCAGATAAAATTAAAATTTCCTAGGTTTATTTCCTATAAAAAGTCATTAGAATTGTAACCGTGGCAGGACAGAATTGAGAGGCTACTCTTGCTGTTCCCCCAAATTGCCAGCCTTCTGATGACAAAGTTTGTTTGAACCTAAACCTTGTCCCTGCATGTTGGCTGGACAGTGACAGGCAGCTGGACCTTCTTTATTGGGTAACACATTTGCCATCCCTGTCCAAAAACTACAAAGAAGGGTCCATCCCTCATCAGCCGTGCTGTCCGTATCCAGCCAGCTGGTCACAGGGTGACTTTTTACTAGAATTAAGGAGGATCCTGTGGCTCCTGCCCTCCAGAACGGACGCAGGGAGAAATGGCTGGGAACCAGCAGGGAACAGCACACAAAGGTCTTCACACTTGCCCCGACTTCTGGGAGCCTCCTGGTCCCCCCAACTCTCCATGAGCTCACAACCCTCAATAGGGGTGGCCCCAGGGTACATTGCAAACTTAGCAAACCCAGCATCACTTTCCCTGTACCCTCCTCTCTGCAGGTAAATTCATGCTTTGTGTACCCAAGGGGGTTACGAGCCTAATAGCAGGTATCAGGTGGGCGTATCTAAGGATTTGCACACCTTTCTATAAGATGCTGAGTATGCTCTCTCTTTTTTTTTTTAACTTTTCTTTAAATTTCAGGTTAATGTGAGGGTACAAACAACCAAATCACAATATTTGAATTTGTCAGGGACAGTCCCTCTGTAATTATATCCTGCACCCAAAAGCTGTGCCACAGCCCCCTACATTGTGCCCATTCAGTGGCAGCCCCCAACCTCCCCTCCCTGCTTCCCCTCCCTCGTATTCCCTTCCCCCTACTTGAGTTGACGTGAGTTTTTCTCCTATGTAGGAGTGAATTAGATCATCTACCAGCTTCATATTAGAATTGAGCACCCTGGATATTTGCTTTTCCGTTCTTGTGATACTTTACTGAGAAGGATGTTTCAACTCCATCCAGGTTAATATGAAAGATAAGAAGTCACCATCTTTTTTATGGCTGAATAGTATGCCATGGTGTACATATACCACAGCTTGTTAATCCATTTCTGAGTTGATGGGCACTTAGGCTGTTTCCATCTTGGTGATTTTAAATTGAGCTGCCATAAACAATCTAGTGCAAATTTCCTTATGATAAAATGATTTTTTTTTTCTTCCGGATAGATGGCGAGTAGTGGGACTGTGGGGTCAAACGGGAGGTCTAATTTGAGTTCTTTGAGGATTCTCCATATTCTTTCCAAAGAAGGTGTATTAGTTTGTAGTCCCACCAACAGTGTAAAAGCGCCCCACTCTCTCCACATCCACGCCAGCACCTGCAACTTCGGGATTTTGTGATGTGAGCTGATCTTACTGGCGTTAGGTGATATCTCAGCCAGGTTTTGATTTGCTGATCTTTCCTTTACTGCCTGCTTTGCTCAGAGTGCAGGGCGTGCCAAGATCATCGAAAGCCTCCTAAATTATAGATGGGCTCTCCAAGTGCACCCTGTCACTCATTAGCTGCAGCCTTCTCAGCTCCGCACAACAGTAAATTAAGTAACACTATAGCTGCGGGAACATTAGGTGAATAATTCCCACATTAAATAAAAAGTTTTGGCTGCCTTTGGTTCCTCCCAGGCAGCTCCTAAGACAATCCAGCACCATGAACAGACAACAGACAGGACTCTAAATTCCAAGGGTGCAATTCTTCAGAGCAAGTTAGGTGTGGTTTACATTAAAAATAGAACAGGCTCCCGCAAACAGACTTGTATTTATATAGAATGTTGCGACAACTGTCATTTTACATTAGTCAGAGAAATCCCACAGGACTGGTGTAAGTATTAAATGTGGCAATTTTTTTTGTTTACCGACAAAACATAATAAAAAGAACACAGCCTCCTGGATGACATTCTGGGTGATTTTTTTCCTCTTTCCCTGAAGTCATTCATAAAATAAACATGTGTTCCCAGTCCTCACCGGCCTGCTTTATGAGAGTCTCCTGACAGTGGACAGGAGTGCCAGGCAGAGCAGCCCCCCAGACACCCCACACCAGCACCTCATCCAGGCCCCGCTGCCCTCCTGCCGTGTTTCCATTTGTTACCCACAACAGCAACCAAAAGGCTCCATTCCAGAGTCTTTCTTGAACAGCATCACGAGGATGGGGTTACGGGTTTCAGTAGGAACATTTATCTTGTGAGGAAAGCCAGTCTCTCTAAGCAAATGGCTGGGCCTCAGAGTGGTGAACCCCAAATATCTTTGACCTCCTTCTTGCTGCCACAATGCGGAGAACTCAAAAGAGCCCCGTGGAATCCCCCAAACAAGAAAAAGGAGGAGAATTGGGACAGGTGCACTACTCAGAGATAGAGTTGGCAACCCTGGGGGGCCACCTCGCCCTGCCCCTATCCATTGCAGGTGAGTGGGTCAAAGAGAGAGACCATGCTGATCCTGGCACGAGGTCACTTCTGGTCTTGCTGGGCACATGGTTCTGACCAGCACACCCTCTGTCCTGCTCCCTGGGGGGATCCCGAGGGCTGAGGCTCTCAAGGCATGGTTTAGGGGTTCCTAACACCACCAAGACGTGACCTGCCTTGAGGGTGTGGCAGTGTTTCGCAATGACTACCAGTGACAATGTTGCTGTAGTGACTTATGGGATGGGCAATGCTTGTGGATCTTTGCATTTTAAAATTGCCTCATTTTTAACTCAAACATAGTGAATATTGATAGTGCATGCCACATAATCTGAAGGCTTTTGAGATCTACCTTCATTTTTAAGCGTGTAAAGGGGTCCCGAGACCTCTCTGGGCACCGCAGTGCCTGAGAGGATACTGGGTGAGCTGACAACAGCCCCATCTGTTCATTCTCCTCTGAAACTCTGCCACGGGAGACCTCAGAGTCTTACTCTAACCCATTGCCCCTGCAATGTGACCTCAGCCTGACGCTGGCAGCTGTTGTTCGTATGACAAAAAGGCCACCTCTGCTTCTTCCTTCCAATATCTGGCTGACGAGATAAACACAGCTCCTGCCGGCCTTCCCTTCTATCACAGCCAGTCAGTCCCTGTGCTACAAAGGGAAAATCAACACAGAAACCATCTTGGCATTTAACACTTTCCTTTGCTCTTGTAACTCACAGTCAATTAGCACAAATAAACGTGATTAATTGCTTGCTGTTTGCCAGTGCACAGTCGCTTGTCTGAGCAATGTCTTCATCTAGAATTCAGGTGTATGAGACTGGAGTCATCTGAAATTCTCAGTGAATGATCTGATTCGATGAGGCAAAATGTCCTAATCCTGCCAGCACTCATGCGTGGCTTACATAGGGACAGTGGGCTCCTCTTCTCTGATCTCAACTCACGTCTGGCTCCAGAAGGATGTCCTCTCAGAAGAGGGTTCAGGTCCTATCTCCCAGCCAAGTGGAGGATGTGAAAGGAGCTGCAGGTGAGGACAGAGGACTTGCCTCTTCCCCAGCATTGGCTGCACCATTGGGCTTCCTGCTGACTGCGTGGTCAGGGCAAGAGGGCGCTCAGTTTGAGTCATGTGACTACTGCCCATGTGGGCTGGCTATTTCTAACTCTGGTTAGACACCCAGAGTGCGTGGCAAACAGTTGGTGCTCAGTATACACAAGGGTCTCTTGTTCCCTTCCTAGCAGTAAAGGCTCGAAGCTGAACCCCCATGACCACCAGTCTTTTCTCCCTATCTCCTGCCTTCCTCGAAGCTGGAAGAAGACCAGAAGGCTCAGATACCACTCCCCCCAAATACTGAGAAATCCATCGGTGACAATTATTACCTCTGAGCATACGTCTCAAGGGAGACACAAGAGACAGACACTTCTTATTGCATATCCTTCTGAATTTTGTATATTTTTAACAGGTGTATGTGCATTTCCATACTAATAAAGGAGGAGAACCTGTCTTTGTTTTGTGATAATGGTCATTCAATGGAATTTCATTTCATTGTCTATAAAAGTGACATTTTTGCTACTCTGGGTTCTAAAGTTTGGCTCAGACTTCTGCGATTTCTTTCTACAAATGAAAAGGTCTTAAATGGAGAGAAATAATGATTAATTATGAATATAACTATAATGTCTTAATTGTTAAAAATATTAAATTTAATTACTTAGAAAACATTTAGTCACAGTTTATGTTCATGTAGAGAAGGAGATTTTTACAATATAATTAGAAATTATATTAAGTTATTAATTTAGAATTCAGGATTTTTTTTCAAGGTGTTACTTCAACTTCTTTGACTTAATACTTCTATGACCCAGAGTAAAAGGAAGATAATCACACTCTTTGGATTTTTAAGGGAAGACTTAGAAAGGATGCAGACGCATTAAGCGGAGTTAAGGCATTTTGATTTTATCTTTGTGCAGCTTTTATAGCACAAGGTCATAAGGAAAAACTCAGCAAACACAAAGGAAACAATCTCCTATAAACGGGAACCAGCACAAACAAAAAAGTTAAGACTCAGACCCGCAAGGACTTGGATATTGGAAATACCAAAAACAGAATATAAAATTAGTTTTTAAAATCTGTTTAAAGAGAGAAAAGAGGGAGATAAAAATACGGTGAAGGAAAAAGAGAATCTCAAAACCAACTGGGAAGATTTGGAGGGGAATAGGCTAACAGAACTATAAATAAAAAATCCTGTAATTAAAATTTTAGAACTCAATGTAAAGAAAATATTATACTGTCAAATAAAGAATTGGTGAATTGAAAGATAAATAAAAATAAAATCAATACCAGAGGTATTTAACCTATAGTCCACTGGCTGCATTCTGATTTATGAGGATTTTTTTTTTTTTATTGCTCATCTGTGGTGTCAGATATCATGAAAAAGTATGCACAGGCTTTTTTCCCCCTCTAATCAGCTTTCATTAGGGTTGTGTATTTGATGTGTCACCAAGGACAACTCTTCTTAGTCCAATGTGCAGCAGAGGAGTGAAAGGTTTGACACCCCTGCAATGCATAGAAAAAATCTTGGAAAATACAAAATAGAGATAAACATATGGAAAGCAGAATACAGATGACCTGAGTTCAAGAAGGAGAGAAAATTAAGACAGCAGCAATAAATGGCTTTGAGAATTTTTAGAACTTCCGAATGACAACTGAGTGTCCAATTTAAGAAGCCAAATGAATCCTGGTCAGAAAAAGCAAAAACAGACCCTCACCTAGTACATAATAGCAAAAATGAAGAACACAAAGTTAGAAAGGCAATCTCAATATAGTCAATGAAAGAGAAATGACAGTTAGAGTGACAGCTGATTTCTCAACTGCAACAATACGTCCCAGAAGACACTGGACTAATGCTTCAAGTGTTGAGGGAAAACAACCAAAAATGTCAGACTAAAATCAGATATCCAGAAAAACAATCTTTCACAAATGAGGATGAAATAAGATATCTTCAAACAACAAAGCAAAACTTGAAAGAGTTCACTTCCAACAAGACCTCACGAAGGAAGTTTCTCAAGGGTACACTTCAGGAAGAGGGAAAAGGATCCAGAAGAAAGGTCTAAAGTGTAAGAATAAATGATAAGAAAGAAAGTGGTAGAATGAGAGAAAATATGAATAGTTCCTCCTCCCATGTGTAAGCCTGCTTCTTCCTGCCTACACAAAAACACTCCTTCAGCAGTTCCCCACTCTGTCTCCTAATATTATCAACATTCTACTCTCTGCCAGATCATTTCCCCCTGCATGCCAACAAGTTATTTCTTCTATTTAAAAAAAAAAAACTCATGTCTGCACAGCACCACCTCATTCCTTTGGTTTCCTTTGTAGTTACCTCTAAAATCAGTCATCTTTACTTTTTGTGTCTTATTTCTTTACTCTTGCTCTCTCTTAAGCCAACTCCAAACAGACTTTCACCCCCCACCTGCCCATCAAAGCTACTCTCATCAATGACATCATCACTGCTGAATCAATGGACAGCTCCCAGTGCTCCTCAAATGTGACCTGGGGAAGGAATTTCCTCTGTTCCTCCTTGGTAGGACTTTGTTCACCTGGCTGTCAGAATGCTCTCTCCCCAGGGCTCCTTCTTACCTCGTGCTCATGTCTTTCTGGACCTGGTTTCCTAGACCTCATCTCTTCCCTGACTAGCCCCAAGACTCACCCCAGTGTCCTTTCATCCTCATTCTCTTGCTGTGTCCTGGGGCCACCATAACGAAGTGCCACAAACTTGGGTGACTTACAATAACAGAAATCTATTCTTTCACAATTCTGGAGACCATATGTCCAAAACCAAGGTGTTGACAGGGTCATGATATTTCAGAAGGCTCATGGGGAAAATCCTTCCTTGTGTCTTGTTTGTGGTATTTACTGGCAGCCTTGGCCTTCCTCAGCTGGAGCTCATCACTCCACTTTCTGCCATCATCACTTCATGTCCTTCTCCCCTGTCTATCTATCTCTAAATTTCCCTCTCCTTAGAAGTACACCAGACGTATTGGATTTTGGGCTTACTCTAATCTAGAATAACCTCACTCTACCTCGATTACATCTACCAAGACCCTGTTTCTAAATAAGGTCACCTTCACAGGCACTGAGATTTAGGTCTTGAATACATCTTTTGGGAAGACACAATTCACCCCGTTACACTCATCCGATCTCATGACTTGAAATGGCCCCTCTCTGCTGCTGATACCCACATTTCTATTTCCAGCTCTGGCTTTTCTCTGCAACCCCAAAAGGCAGCTCTCTGTCGAGTTAGAGGAGCTAAAGCTTCTGGGTCTCCTTTATATCTGACTTTTACGTAATTTTTTATTTTCTTCCTTAAAGAAGGCCCACAAAACCTGGATCTGCATTGGAAACCCCAGACGTGGGTATCCAACTGCTTATCTGAATTTTGAGACATCTTAAGTTCAGTGCGTTCAAAACAACTCTCTTTCTTCCTCCCCAACCTATTTCTCCTGCAGCTTCCACATCTCAGTCAATACCCACTATTCTTCTAAGTACTTAGCGCAAAAATCCTCAAAACCCCGACTCTACCGCGTATCTAATCCATCAGGGAATCTGTGCTGAGCATCAGACCCCTTCTCGCTATATACCTGGCTGCATGCCCCAGTAAAAGTCCCCACCATCCTTGGCCTGCGTTACTGCATTAGCCTCAAACTGGCCTATGTCAACCCTTCCTCCTCCCAGCCTGTTCTCAATGCAACAGTGAGAGTAAACCTCTCAAATTGTAAATCAGACCCTGTTGTCTTGTGTGCAGAACCTTCTACTGGCTCTCATGACACTCAGGGCAGAAGACAAAGCCCTCATGTCAAACCCCCCGCAAGACCCTCTGGGCCTGGCTCTGCCCAGGCTCCGTGATGTCATGTCCTCACTCACTCTCCCTGGTCTTGCGGCCTCCATCTGTCTTATGGCATGCCAAGCATCCACACTCAGAGACTGTGCAAGCTGTCCCTCCACCCAGATGTTCCTCCTGCAGGTGGACACGCTCCCTTCCCCTCTCCCTACAGCCATCATGTAAATCTCACCACCTCATTGAGGGTGCCGGACCTGAGCATCCATAGCAAACTGTAATTTGCATTCATAGCCTCCCTAGCCCATTCTGCCTTTTCTCACAGTAATTACCCTTTTCTGACATCTTATATAATTTACCCATGGATGCTGTTTATTGTTTGGAATCTGTCACCCCCAGCTAAAACAGGAAATCATTGAGGATGTGAGACCTCTGTTGTGCTCACTGTGAATTTCAAGTGCCCAGAACAGTGTCTGGTACATGGTACTCACTAAATACCTGTGGAAGGAAGGGAGGCAGATATTAAGTATACAAAAGGATAGTGATAATAATGTCTATTTTATGGGGTACAAAAAATCAAGACACAATCAACAATTTCACAGCAAGGACATACATGTATTGGCCACATGAGGAGGATGTGGGAGGGGCTCAGTCATGGTTAAGTTTCTTGTATAGTTTGAGAGGACACTCAAACTACTGATTCACTCAGTCTCTGTTAAGCTATGTCAGATTTTCTAAGGTAACCATTGAAAAAATAGAAACAAAAGTTATAACATCTAAGCCATAGAAATTTAAAAAATAGAAAATGAAAAACACAAAGCTCAATCAATTGAAAAAAAGGGCAAGAAAAGAGAAAAAACAAAGAATCAGAGAGAGAGAGAGAACAGATGGAAAGTACTAGATGGTAAATAGATCAGTAATTACAACCAAAGCAAATAGATTCAATTTTCAAAATAAAAGAAGAGATTACCAGGCTGAGTCAAAAAAGGGATCTTGCTATATGCTATTTCAACCCAGCATGGCTATTAATAAAACACAAGCAAATGAAATTCTTAAAGTATAAAAAGAGATACACCAAATGCTAATCAAAAGAAAGCAGACAAAATAGATTATGATGCCCAAAGCATCACTAGAGATAAACAGGATCGCTATACATTGATGAAATATTCAATTCAAGAGAAAATATAGCTCTAAACTAGTACACACCCAATAATATAGCTGTAAAATATTTAAAGCAACATAGAACAGAAATTGAAGGAGAAATAGACAGGCCCATCATCATAGTGGCACATTTTAATACACATGTCTTAGTTCTTGGTAGATGAAATAGAAAATAAAGGAAAAAAAAAAAAGATTTGACTAACACAATTCATAACCTCGAAAAGACGAGGTGTCACACCACATGGCACACACTCTTTCCAGGCACAGGTGGACACATTCTAGACCATAAACCAGGTCTTAACAAATTTGACAGTGACCATCTCTCACAGAGCACAGTCTCTAATCATGGGGCAATTAGGATGTACCCTCAGAATGAATGTGTCACTCCTTTGTTCAACTAGTGCTTTCTGGGGGCTATTAAGTACTTGTGTTGAAGTTATGCACTCAGGTGACAGTGGTACGTGAAGAAAGACAGTCACCCCCATTCTTTTTTTTTAATTAAATCAGAGCTGCGTACATTAGTGCAATCAGGGGTACAATGTGGTGGTTTCATATACAATCTGAAATGTTTTCATCAAACTGTTTAACATAGCCTTCTACCCCCATTCTCAAAGGAATGTACGTTCTAGTGAGGTGGTTCTAATATTCCAGGGGGAGGGACAGAAACAAACAACCAGAAACTATAGCACAAAATCCCAGGCTGTGGGGTATGGGGTGCTGAGAAAGTGCGATTCTAAATTAGTGGGTGGGGACTGCCTTCCTGAGTAGGTAAACAGGGAGCAAAGACCTGAAGCAGACTGCATGGGTATATAGAGGAAGATTTTTCTAGATAGACTATAATGGGAATCTCCCCCCATATATTTGGGGATTTTAAAACATTCCACGTAAGACATGAATCTTACAAAAGAAATTAAAATGAAAATTGGAAAACATTTTGAACTGAGTGACACCGGAATTGCTGATCGAACCTTGCAAATGTAACTGAAATTCTTAGAGGGAAAAAATTATCTACTTTAAGGCTGAAGTCCCTAACCCTCAGACCACTCTGATTCCTGCCACCTACTTTCCATCTGTGGAAAAACTGTCTTCCATGAAACTTAGGAACCCAGCTGCACAGCGGGGGAGCAGCAGGTGAGCGATCAAAGCTTCATCTGTATTTACAGATGGCTCCCCGAGCACTAGCATCACTGCCTGAGCTCCGCCTCCTTCCCACCCTCCAATCCAGGGAAAAACTGTCTTCTATGAAACCGGTGCCTGGTCCCAAAAAGTTACAGACTGCTGCTTTCAGGGTTATTTTTTTCAAAAAAGAAGAAGTGAAAAATAATGAGTTAAGTAAAAGGAAAATATAAAAGGATAAACACAAATGGGGAAAAAAATGGAATCAACCCAAAAAAAGTAGGAAGAAATCAAGACAAGAGCTGAAACGTGTGATGTGGAAAACAAGCACACAAGAGAGGGGGGTCAGTAAAGTCAAAAGGTGATTCTTTCAAAAGCCTGATATTGACAAACCTTTAGCAATTTTTATCAAGAGAAAAAGAGGGAAAGAGCGATTAAACAATATCATGAACCAAACAGAAATGTAATTGCAGATGATACAAGGATTAAAAAGATAAGAAAAGGTTATTAACACCTTTCTGCCAACTAGTTTGGAAATGGAGGTGAAATAGACAAATTACTAGAATAATGCAAACAACCAAATGTGCCACAAAAAGAAAGGGGCTAGAGCATCTTACAACCCACCCTCCGTGCCTGAGGGGTCCGGTTGGGTGACGGATTGGATGTTTGTTGCCATTGATGCTCTGCTGCAGGGGTGGGCAAACAAAGGCCCGAGGGCAGCCATCTGTTCTTCCAAATAAAGCTTTGTTAGGACACAGCCCCACACCATTTGCATACTGTTTAAGGCTGCCTTCTACCAGGGCAGAGCTGAGTATGCCTACAACAGAGAGCATGTGACTGGAAAACTAAAATATTGACTTTCTGTCCTTTTAAGAAAAAGTTTGCTGCTTTACAGAAAAATAACAAATTGGGAAGGGCAAATAGTTGAAAGCTGGGTACGAAAGCCAGTGAGCCTTTGGCTGCAGGGCCAAGGAAGCCCAGGAACAAAGCCCAGGATGCAAGAGACCAAGCAGGTGAAACGTAGAGCAAGTTGTACCAGCACCCAATGCAGGCTGGTTAGGCCAAGGTAAGGGACCTGGGTGGGATACCTGGGATGGAGACATCTGGGCAATACCTGGAAAGATTAGGGCTGCCCAAGGGGACTCTGAATCTTCCAAGCCTGCAGAAGCCCCCACCACCACCACCACCAGTTAGGGCTAGCACACCCCTGTTGTAGAAGACAGTGCACAGGCCTCTCTTCTATAAGGTAACCAGTGCCTTGACTCAGGATATATTCTCTTTCCCTCCTCAACATTGGGCCTGTAACTAGGGTTCAGTAGCAGCACAGCTCGGTGGAGATGTGCTAGGCTTATGAAGGGAGGAAGGGACTGGACTGTACCTCAAAGAGCTGCGGGCCCAGCCAACACGTGGGTCCAGGGAGGAAGAAGAACATGGGGGATAGATCCTGAGGGTGCTGGGTCAAGGGGCCCTGGCCATAAAATTGGGTGGTGAAGAGGTACTCTCCTGAGATCTGGCACCATGGCAAGGGCCCCTGGGGTAGGGTCTACTTTGCCGGGACGGCTCACAAAATATGTAGAAAGAGAAGCTGTAGAAAGAGAAGCCTGAAATGCCCTGGCAGATGGCAGAGGAAGTGATTAAAAGTTTGAGGGAACAGGGCAGACTGGAATGGATCAACCATGTGTGGCCAGAACACCTGCTGATGAGCGCTCCATGGAGAGGCTGGAGGGCACACTGTCCCCTAATGTCACAGGAATGTGCCAGTGAGAGGCCCCCAGCATCGTGACAGAGTTCAGCAGTGGGTCTCCTTTGTAGGCCAAGTTGAGGGGCCTTGGAAGGAGTGGCTGTGAGAGAAGTCAGTTGGCTGAGAGCAGGGGGATGATAGGGCAGTAGGATTAGCAGCAGAGGCTGGCGCCCAAATGCGAGACATCAGGCCACTGAAACAAGTGAGTAGCCAGGTTAAAGTGTTACAGGGAAGATCACTAGCACCTGGGGCAGGTGGGTGGGCAACTGGCACCCGGACATCAAGGCTGGATGCCTGGGAGGCCGGGGCAATCACCCCAATAAAAGGTCATGATCCCTACCCAGTCTCTGGATCCAAGTCAATATTTAGAAAGAACTCAAAGGCAGGAGAGATAGCTGGGTGCCCAACAGAGAGGACCCTGAATTTTCATAGCAAGTATACACAATGAGATGATCCCCACCCCCGTTCTTTCCCCCAAGGGCTTACTGCCATTTGTATGGGTAACTGTGTATTGGGGAATACCCAGATATTTTGAGGACTATTAGACACAGTGTAAGTTGATTTGAGACTCAGAGACACCCCAAGTGTCACTGTGATACCTCTGTTAAAGCAGGGCCTTGGTAACAAATGGAGTCCCACCCAAAGTCCACTTATAATGAGTCAACTGGGTCTGTGGGTCCCCCGGTAGTCATTGCCTTTGCTCCCAAATGTGTAATTGGGATTAACCTACTTGGCAGTTGGTGTAGCCCCACAGGGGGTGCTTAGTCTCTGAGGTACAGGGGAGAAGGGCAAGCAGAGATCCCTGAAATTACCCTTCTCATCATGCTGGCTAAGAAAATAAAACCCCTCTCATCCCCGGGCACTGTGGAGATGAGGGCCAACCTCAGGGAGCTAAGGGAAGCAGGAGTGGGCCTCATCATATCTTTGCTTAATCTGCCAGTATAGCCCCAGCAGAAACCCAATGGAGCCTAAAGGGCAGCTGTGGACTACTGTAAGCACGACTGAGTGGCAACCCTGACCAGTCCCGCCAGCCTGAGGTCTCGCCTAGAGCAGACTGTTGCAGCTCAGACACATTCATTGCACATGGCGACTGATCCGATAATTGTGACCTTTTCTAACTCAACCAGAAAAAGTTTTCATTCACATAGAACAGATCATGATATTCATTTACAACAAACAACAAAAAACTTGGAGCAAAGTGAGAAGGTAACTTCCTGAATCTGATAATGAATATGTACCAAAACTTTATGGCAAATATCACAATTAAAGGTTTTCCTCCCAAGATCAGAAGCAAGATGAGGATGCTTACAATTAACGTTTCTATCCAATATTGGGTTGGTAATCCTAGCCAGAGTAATAAAACAAGAAAAAGAAATCAAAAGCATAAAGGACAGGACAGACAGGACAGAATAAAAATTCCATTATTTTCAGATGACATGATGTTACATAGAGAAAATACACAGGACTTTACAGGTAAGCTGTTAGACTGAATGAATAACTTTAGCAAGGATACTGGATACAAGGTCGACACACAAAAATGAATTGCACTTCTCTGTATTAGCAGCCGTAGAACACAAAACGAAAGTTTTAGAATACAAAAAAAAAAAAAAGATTTAGTATTATATCAAAGCATCAACTCCTTCGGAATATAACAAATCTAACAAAACTACATAAACCTAACAAAAGATGCACAAAACTTTACATTTTGTTTTAAGTTCACTGGGGGCAAGAAGCTCATTTTGCTCACTGTTGAATCATCCGAGCACATGGAACACCCCTGGTACGTGACAGGTGCTCGATACATATTTGCTGGATGAATGGATGAACGGATGTTTATTGACGCCCTCCATGTTTTCTCACCTTACCATCTGACTCTCACCCTTCCTTCAGCCCTCCATGTGAATGCCACTTCCTCAGAGAATCCTTCCCTCACCCCTGCACCTTTCCTTTGAAGAGCCCCACAGTTGTACTTAAGTAATTAATCACATGGTCTATCATTCAGCATGGACCTTCTCTGATAGACTGTGGGCTCCGGGAGGGCAGGAAACGTGCCTGGTATAAGGAGTTTCCCCCAGATGATCTGTGACTGACTGACTGAATCAATGCCACCTTTGAGGACCCAGGGATCCCACAGTGAATACGTTCCACGCATCTGAGAGCTGGCTTCATAGACAGCAAGTGGGACCCTCTCACAACAATGAGAAGACCCTCCTGTCTGGTTGCCAAGAAGAAGGGTTCTCCATTTTTGCAACATTTGATGAAATCCTCCAAAAGAGCTCAAGAGAAACATTCCTCCCTTCCTATTTGTTATATCCAATAATCCTCTGCTGTGGAATTCTGATTTGGTAGCTTTCTCGGCTGAGTGGTTGGTCAACTAAGGAAACCCCACCAATACCGTCATGGCTCATGACTATTCATTTAATACCCAAATGGAGGTGTGATTTATTTAATGCCCAAATGGAGGAGAAAAATCAGTAATACTTAGTTCCAGTCACATTATATTTTTCTTTAGCCAAGGTAACTGTCTGCCATAGATATGCCCCCCAAATAGTTGTGAAACTCCCTGGCCTTTGCCCCCCCCCACTCCCTGTTAAGTTTCTGGTGCTGTATTTTATTCATGATTTACCAGGTGATTGCCCACCTCCTAGCCAACCAGCCCCTAACCAAGTCCACCCAGCCTCAGTAAAGGTGCCGCCTGATCCCTGTGTCTACACAGGGCAACAACAGAGCATCGCTCCCTTATCTGAGCCGTGTGGGCCTGCTCCTCTGAGCAGAAGCCAGTCCCCAGTCAGGAGGGCAAGGGCCCTTTGGAGCTGCACGAGCAAGCTGAGCTCTGACACCAGCCTCGCTGCCATCTTTTCCCTTCTCCCCTTTCTGTCAGTCATGCCAGCCCCACATACCATGTACCTGCCATGTAAGGTGCTCCCTCAGGGCACCTTAGGGAAGGCACCTGAACTGCCAACCTCTATGGCCAAGCAAATCAATTATATCTCCCCATAGGTTTGAAAGGATCAAGAATATGTCCTGGGAAGGGCAGGGACAGAGAAATTCAACATTACTCTCCTCTGGTAACATCTTGATCTCTAACCAATGTACAAGGTCAGATAATTAAGTTTGGGAAATCATCCTAGAGAAAGTGCTACACAGCTCATTGCTGAATCCTACAGTCACTTTCAAGGTAATCCCCTTGGGAAGCTATGCACCAATGCCAGGGCCTAGTCCACTCTTCAAAGCAATTTTGGAACTCTTTTTCTGGGATGGCCATCAGAGCCCCAGTGAAGAGTTGTTTCCAGCTCACTTTATAACTCCCTGATGGGGGATTCTACTTGGCCAGTGACGAGTCTACTCAGACAGGCACTGCCTGGGGCTGCACGCATATCAACGCTTTGAACACTCATCCCAGTTGCCAATGAGGACAGGGAGACATAGAGAGGCTGAGTGACGACCTCAAGGTCACAGAGATGGATCTGATCTCGGTCATCCTTTCAACAAACACAGCTAACAGCTAACCTAAGCAGCTCTGACACTAAGCAATGGTGGAGATCAGAGTCAGGTCAGCTCTCAAGGGGCCACACACCTCTTTAGGGATCCGTCTTGACCTCCTTCTTAGGAGGTCCTCCATGCCCCTGCAATTATCCTGTTGTCCCTCCCCAAGCCCAGGCCTTCTTTCTCTGTGTGCTGGCAAAAGAGCACCCCCCCCTCCTCCCGCACAGCTCGGCCTCCAGGAAAGGCTGCAGTCCTGACACAGGGTGACCACTCAGTTCCTGGGACAGGGTCTGTGTCTCTCTCTGCTACCTCCTCACCCCCAGGGACAGGACAGGATGTGCCACAGGCTGAGTGCTCTTTTGCTCTCCCCACTCTCCCACGTGCTACAGCACCCCCAGTTGCATGGGAGAACCCTAACTCCCCTTCGAGTGTCAGCTCCCACCTCCTCTGAGTCCCCCTAGGAGGCCTCTGAGCATCTTCCTGTCCTGCTCCCCCCACGCGTACGTCCTTCCTTTCTGCAGTTACCTCATCACAGGCTGTCAGGGTGTGTCCACCTCCTCCCCAGATTGGAGCTCCTTGAAAACAAGAGCTCAGGCCTTTCATCTCTGCACCCCCTGGTCTAAAGGAATGCCTGGCACATACATGTCTGCAAATAAATGGGTGAACGGAACTGTTGTGAACACTGGCGGGAATAGCAGAGCCACGTAGCAACGATGAATACCACGAATCGGGCAGGACGCCGAATGCTTCACATGTATGATGTCATGTAATCGTCAAAGGATCTGCTCTGAGTTGAGCGGTGTCCCACCTTTAGTGGTGCCTCTAAAATCTGTGTTCACTCAGAACAACAAATGTGACCATATTTCAAAATAGGATCCTTGTGAGTAGAACAAGGTCATATCACAGTAGGGTGGCCACTAAGTCCAATGACTGGGGACTGTAGGAAGGTCACGTGAAGACAGAAACACACCTGGAGGATGCCAGATTGGAATGACGAGTCTACCAGGGATGGCTTTAGCCATAGAAAGCTGGGAGACGCAAGGGAGGACCCTTCCCAGAAGCCTTCTGAAGGAGCATGTCCTGCTCATACCTGGATTTGGTATTTCTGGACTCCAGAACAGAGAGACAGTAATTTGTGTTGTTTCAGGCTAGCCAGTTTGTGGTCCTTTGTTAAGGCAGCTTCAGGAGATCAAAACAAGGTTCTCAGGAGCAGAACAGCCCACATCTGGCGTTTACGGTTCAGAAAAGTGTAGAGAATTGCCCATGTTGACCCACTTAGCAAGCGATTAACCAGGGTCACAGGTAGGCCTGGCTGCTTCCCATGATCTACTCCGATCTGCCGAGTTAGTCTACACAGAGGGGAGGAAATGGAGAAGGCATGTGCCCTCCTGCCTGGTCCCTAGGCCTCAAATCTTTTGCATAGAAAAGAAAACATCAAACAAAATTCTGCATCCCCCACAAAGGGGCCCAAGCCAAGTCCTAACCTTTACACCCAGACAGTTTTCTCCAGCTGACAGTAGAGATAATGTGTCTGCAGCTACAAGCCCAAATACCTCCTCTCTAGCAGCACGAGGTCCCAAGGTGTGTGGGCAGATTCAACATGATCCCTGTCCCCAGTGCTGCTCTGTAATTCAGCAGCTGCCAATTGCTTTCCAGGAGAAGGAGCAATGAAATTGAACCCTCAACCATGTTCTGATTTGCTCTTTGTGCTCTCTGACTCCGGTCACTGACCCCGGAGTCCAAAACCCCTTCAACGCCCTCATCTCTGCTCTTTCTTCCTCTGAATCTAATCATTCTTCTTGTCAGTGTCTCAAGGTCACGTCTGCCCTTCAGCCACTGAGTCCCGGGATGATTAGAACTTTGAGTCTCTTTGGGACTTGGAAGGAGAGTTAGGTTTGCCTGTGGTCAGTGGCCGTGACCGTGAGCTCTCAGATGCACAGCGAAGTACTTTTGGGCCTCTGGGGGTGCACCTGCAGCTGAGCTCCATAAACGCAGGAGTGGGAGTGGGAAGAGTTACGTCCCTGGGAGAACCTATAACTGTCAGAAATGTGAAAGATTTGTTGACAGCGCATGGAATCAGCTGCCTCAATCGTGAAGCCAGAGTCGCAATTTCGTGTGTTCCATGGTGATTTAAAAGCACAGCTCTCTTCCTTTCTCATGGCTCTGTTTCCTCTCCCTTCTCAGCCCATTTGCTCACTTGGCTGAGAATGGTTAGGAGCCATCACTAAGACGCTCGGGCTTCACAACAAATGGATGGTCGGAAAGGGCAGTTCAGTACCACGGACAGCGCCATAGGCACACAGGGCCAGGAGCGCAGAACCAGCCCCTCTGAGAGGCGATGACTCGATGACTCTTCAGGGACTACAAAATGACTCTCCATCCATAAGGACAGAGCCTGAAAGCTCAAACCCTGAGGCCCCCATTGCAACGTCTCCCTAGGCCCCTTCCCTGTTGGGCAGTGGAGCTGTGTCCAGAGCTGGCTGCGGGGAAGGTCATCAGCTGAACAACTCTGCCTCTGAGTATTCAAACCTCTGCCTTGTGCGTGGAAGAACTGGAGACAGCACCACGTGACGAGGATACCAAGAGGCAGGCTTCAGTCTGTGAGGACTTGCTGGGAGTCTCTGGTGTCCAGGATGAGAATGGATCCCTCCCCAGGGAATAAGCTCCCTGTCCTTACAAATCACCTCTCAGGAACAGTGAGGTTGTTTACCTACTCTCTCTGGGAATTAAGGTCCCTGATACAAAAGTGCCTTTAAAACATGTAACACTCCAATCAAGTGGCCCCTCAGTTCCTCTGACAGCTCCCTGGTGCCCACCCCCTGCTTCCTCGCTGCCTTCTCAAGATGGCTGGTGGTTACAGCCAAGCAGCCACCTTCCCAAACTGTCCTCCTGATTTTCCACAGGGACTGTCCCTTCCCTACAAGTCTTTCCTAGTATAATGGGTTAAATTTATAAAGAAAATGTAAGGACGTCTAAGATTAGTGAGGACAACTAGATAATATGTATCATTTAAGAAATGAACCTACCCAAATTCTACCTTTAACATGGTGGATTAAATACGGTGTCACCCTCATTCTCTTTAGGAAATCACTCCCCGTTTCTAAGGAGAACAAGAGAAATGCCAACTCTGGTTTCCATGTCGAGAAATTATCTCTGGTCTCTTTTAACGGTGTCTGGAGAAGGGCTGACCAAGGCAGCCATGGTCTGACACAGTTACAGGGAGATCCTTAAGGAGGGTGTCTGCAGCCACAGGTCTCAGGCAAAGCCCGGAGTGCAGTTCATCAAAACAGACAGCATGTGCCCTAAGGCACAAAACCAACAAACTTATGCCCAGAACAACAGAAATAGACTAAGACTGGTGGCTGAGAACTGCCAGATTCACAGGTAGTACAGAGAGCCGGGTGAGGTCTGGGAAGAAGGACAGAGAAAAGACACTGAATTGGTAGCTTCCCTGCAGCGGCTGGTTTCTGTGGGCTGGAGAGAGGTAAAGGTTCATGAGCACTCATAGCTCCGTACCTAAGGACCTGTGTGATTCAGGAAAATTTCATAATAGCCAGAAACCTTCCCCTGGATCATCTTCCTTAAGGAATTTCTTCAAACAGTACATCAGGATGAAAAATCCACTTTGTTGAAAGACTAAATATAATAGGAAAGGTACCAGAAATTAATGAGCGTAAAAGTATAGAAAAATGTAGGAACAAAATAGAAATGAATAAACACTAACAAGAAAAAATGCTACAGAGCCATTAAAAATTGTTGACCAAACATCACCGCAAATTAAAAAGATAATAAAACAAGTGCCTTTTAAAAATAACAACTCCAAACAGAGATACAAAAAAGCTTGGGAAAAGCATGACATCACGTCAAAGGGAAATAAAACATGAGTTTGCAGAGCTCAGGAAGGAAGTAGAAAAACAACCAAAATAAAGTCATCAGAGTCAGGAAGGCCACATTGGAAGGTGCCCAGAGGACAGCAAACCTTGCTGAAAGAGGATAAGGGGCAGAGGGGAGAGCCTGGGAGAGGGAGGGAAAGTACATAGAAATAGTTGTGCTCCAGGGCCGGACAGAAAGAGCACCCTAACTGAGGCTGTAAGACCTGGACAGTGCTGGAGCAGCCGTTAGGCTCTGGAAATACACAAAAGCAGGCAGACTGGGGAAGAAGACCAGGGTTAGAAATACCACTGAAGCAGTCTGGGGCCCTCTTGTCTCTGTCACTGAGCTTGGACTCAAGGCAGCGTGACACTGGGGGTGGGACACTGGGATGTGGAAAGGGAGCTGCCGGGGAAGGTCTCTGATTGCAGCTCAAGGAACAAGAAAGAGACCCCCAACACAGAGCAGAGGAAATCACTTATTTTTCTTTTCTTTTTAAAATTCTTGTTCTGTTCTCTTGCACTATAAGCCCCAGACAATCCTGTGGTGGTGATGGCAGTGACGGTGGGGGCCACAGGTGCCTAAAACCATGAGCAACGGAAAACTCCAAAGACCTGCAGTCCCAGGAGGGTGAGGCAGATCCCTGTTTCTGTTTTTGATTCTTCTCTACCTACTGGTGTGGCTTCAGTTAGGCACACGGGATCTATAAAACACAGCAGGGTAACTAAAATCCCAGCTTTTCAGCCAAATGACTGAAAAAGAGAATCCCCAAGGAGATGGTGGAGAGCAAGAATATTATAAAGTTGTATCTGAACTCCCAGGCTCACCTCTGAGCTGCATAGCCTAGAACTGACCTAATAGCAATACCCAAGGGGATAGGCTGCCACTCCGTCCAGACTGGCCACTGGAGGACATGCAGGACAGTTCCTCATGGGACAACAGAAGGTTCAGAAAATAGAACTAATGTTTAAATCACGATCCAAACAAGCTTGGTTGAAACTTGCAGTCTACGCCACCTGGGTTGATTACCTACCAAAACAAAAATATCAACATTCTCCTTCAGATTTAAACAAGATCTAGAGTGTCATAACAAAATGTTCAAAATGCATAAAATACAATCCAAATTTGGCAGGCATAATAAAACTGGAATAAAAAATTCAACTCTCATAGAAATAGATATAGATGGTAGAATTATCTGGCAAAGACTTAAAAGCAGCTATTATAAAAATGTCCCAAGAAATAAAGGTAAACACTCTTTAAACAAATGGAAAGATGGAATCTTTCAGAAAATAAATACAAAATATAAATAAGAACCAAGTGGAAATTTTAGAACCGAAAATTACCATAACCCAAACACAAAACTCACCACGTGGGCTAAATGGCAAAATAGACATTACAGTAAAAAACAAACAACAACAAAAAAAGTGAGCCTGAGGATAGAAATTATCCAATCTGAACAACAGAGAGAAAAATGATTTTAAAAAAAGAACAGAGCCTCGGGGAAATGTGGGACAATATAAAAAAGTCTATTATCAGTGTTATTGCAGTATTGGAAGAAAGATGAAAAGGATTGTAGTATGGAAAAAATATTTGAGTAAATAATAGTTGAAAACATCCTAAATTTGGCAAAAGGCATAAGCCTATAGATGTAAAAGCTTAGTGAGCTCCAAGCAGAAGCATTGCTTAAATCTAAGCAATCTATAATGAGACACATCTGAATCGAACTGTTGAAAACTAAAAACAGAGGAAAAAAAAACCTTGAAAGCAATCAGAGGAAAAACAATGCATCATTTATAGGGCAGAGGCCAGCTAACTATGGTCCAGGTGCCAAATCTGGCTCACTGTCTTTTTTGGTAAATAAAGTTTTATTGGAACATATCCATAATCATTCCTTTACATACTGTCCTTGACTGTTTTAGTGATGTGGTAGCAGAAGTAAGTAGTTGTAAGACCATCTGTATGGGCTGCAAGGCCTAAAATATTTACTATCTGAGCCTTGTTATAGGAGAACAATTATTTAGATAGCTTCAGATTTATCATCTGAAACCACAGAGACAGAAGAAGTGAAAAAAAAAGAAACATTTTGAAGTGATTAAAGAAAGAACTGTAAATCCAGGATTCTAGATCCAGCAAAAATATGCTTCAGAAATGAAAGTGGAGTAAAGTCAATATGATGTGAAGGAAAACTAAAACAATTAGTTGCCAGTAGACTTGCTCTAAAAAATTGCTAAAAGAAGTTCTTCAGATGGGAGGGGATTATGTAACAAAAGTAAATTTGGAACATCAAGAAAGAATGAAGAGCAAGAGAACTAATAAATATCTGGGTAAATAGACTACTCTCCCTTGAGTTCTTTAAAATACTTTTGAGGGCTAAAAGCAAAAATTGTAACACTCCATACTGAGGTTTTCAATGTATGTAGATATAATATACAAAATAGATAAAATATAAGGGGTGAGAGAGAAAGGGATCTATATGGTGGTAAAGTATTGGTGCATGTGGTAAATACTCAAAGTGGCAAATGTTGACTGTAAGTAGACAGTGAAAAGTTAATGTATTATAATCCATATAGCAACCACCAAAAAAACAGATATATTCAACAACATAATATATAAAATGGAATACTAAAAGATGCTCAAATTACACAAAAGGAGAGAGGAAGGAGAAAACAAAGGAAGAAAAATAGAGGAAACAGGCAACACTAAAACACTTCAATAATTACATTAAATATAAATTGTCTAAATACAATACTTAAAATACAGAGATTGACAAAATGAATAATTTTAAAAAGATCAACTCTCTGTTGTTTATGAAAAACTCACTTCATATATAATGATATAGTAAGGTTAAAAGTAAAAAAATGATATGTAAATACTAAGAAAAATAAAGTTGAAGTGACTATATTAGTATTAGACAAGGCAGACTACACAGTAAAAACATTACCAGAATGAAAGAGAGAGACCGCGTGATCATTAAAGGGTAAAACATAACAATCAAAAATATGTGTGAACATAACAGTAGTTTTTAAAATATATAAAGCAAAAACTTAAAGAACTGAAAGTAAAAATTAATAAATCCCAAATTGCAGTTACAAACTTCAATAATAGACAAAGGAGTAGACAGAAAATCAAGAACATAGAAGACCATCAACCCAGGGACTCTGATTGCATTTAGAGAACATTCTACCCAGTATCAGCAGAATAACATTTTTTCCAAGTGTACATAAAATGTTCACCAAAATCCTACCTGAGGTCATAAAACAGAATTTCAGAAAGTTAAAAGAGTTAAAATCATACAAAGTATATTCCCGGACATTAATGAAATTAGTTGAGAAGTCAGTAACAAAAAAATAAGAGGAAACTAAATACTTGAAGATTAAAAAGAAAACTCTTCTAAATAACCCATTGGTCAAAGAGAAAGACTCAAAGAGATTAGAAAATATTCTTAACTAATCAAATAAAAACATGGCATATCAAAATCTGTAGGATGCAGCCAAAGCAGTCCTTACAGGGAAACTCATATTGTTAAAAGTTTGCATGAGAAAAGAAAAAAAGGTTTTGATCCATGATACAGAAACTAGAAAAATAAAAGCAAATAAAAGCCCAAAGCAAGTCAAAAGAAGGGGATGGTAAACGTGCCTGAGAAAGAACTGCAAAAGTAACTGAAAACAGAAAAGCAATAGAGAAGACCAGTGAAAGCAAAAGTTGGTTTGTTGAAAAGGGAAATAAAATTTAAAAACCTCTAGTAAGAATGACTAAGAGAACAAAAGGAAAAAACTACCAATATTAGAAATGAGAAAAGAGAGGTCAGTCCCCATAGACATTAAAAAGATAATAAGGGGAAATGAAGAACAACTTTACACTCATAAATCCAACAGCTTAAATGAAGTGAAATGAAATGAAACAATCACTTCAATGAGAACCACAAAATGCCAAAACTTATCCAGATGAAACAGGTCACATGAATAGTCCTGTAACTATTCAAATTGAATTAGTAGCTTAAAATTTTCTGGAAAAAAGACATTCTCTAGGCCCAGATGGTTTCCCAGACAAATTTTATTAAACATTTAAAGGAGAAATAGTACTGATTCTACGCAATTTGTTCCAGAAAATAGAAGAGGTGGGAACATATCCCAACTTATTTTATGAGAACAGCATTACCTTAATACCAAAACAACAATAGAGTAACAATAACAACAGAAACTACAAACCGATATCCCTCAGGGATACAGATACAAAAATTCTCAGTAGAATATTAGGAAATAAAATTCAGCAACGTATAAAAGAAATAATGTATTGTGACCAAATGGAATTTATCTTAGGAATGCAAAGCTAGTTCAATATCCAGAGATCAATCACTACATTAACAATCTAAAGAAGAAAAAGACACGTGATTATATCAACTGATAAATAGAATTTATTTCTACAAAATTCAACAGCCATTCATGAAATTAACATGGCCTCAGTGAACTAGAACCTGGAATAACGGGTCTCTACAAAACCCTTACAACTAATTTGCTTAATGGTGAAAGACTGAATGTTTCCCCCAAGATCAGGAGCAGGTGGAGAATATTCACTCTCACAACTCCCGTTGAGCATTTTATGGAAATCCTAGAGAGTACAATAAGGCAAGAAAAGAAATAAAATTCATGTAAATTGGAAGGGAAGAAGTATAAGTCACTATTTTCAGACAGCATAATTTCCTACACAGAAAATCCTAAGAAATATACAGGAAAAACCCAAACTAAACACTCACAGAATTCAAGTGAGTTTAGCAAGGTTACAGGATATATGATGAATAAACAAGATTCAATTACATTCCTACACACCAGCAATAAATTATTGGAAGCCAGATTTTAAAAAACAGTAATATTTACAAAAGCCATAAAAAATTGAAATACTTAGATAAAAATCAAACAAAATATATATAGCACTTGTATGCTAAAAAAAGTAGTAATGAGGGCTGCTCAGTGAGTAGGGCACTGGCCCCATATACTGAGGGTGGTGGGTTCAAACCCCACCCTGGCCAAACTGCAACCAAAAAAATAAAAAATAAAAAATAGCCGGGTGTTGTGGTGGGTGCCTGTAGTCCCAGCTACCTGGGTGGTTGAGGCAAAAGAATCACCTAAGCCCAAGAGCTGGAGGTTGCTGTGAGCTGTGATGCCACCGCACTCTACTGAGGGTGACAAAGTGAGACTCTGTCTCAAAAAAAAAAAAAAAAAGTAGTAATGAAAGAAATCAAGAAAGACCCAAATGGAGAGATATACAGGCATCCCTCAGTGTCTGTAGATTGGTTCCAAGAACACCTACACACATCAAAACCCATGGATGCTCAAGTCCCATACACAACAGGGTGTAGTATTTGTATGTAACTCACACAATCCTCCTGTATATTTCAAACCTTCTCTAGATTACTTATAATATCTAATGTGATGTAGCTGCTACGTAAATAGTTGTTATGCTGTCTTTTTAAACATTTGTACTATTTTTATTGTTGAATTGTTGTTTTTTTCCTCCCTAAATATTTCTGATTTACTGTTGGTTGAATTCACTCACGTGCCACCTCTAGACACACTATACTATGGTCACGTACTGGAAGATTCCAATGTAATAAAGATTTCAAATTTCCCCAAAAGTGATCCACAGATGGAACACATTATCCATAAAAATTTCAGCAGGATTCTTTTTGTAGCTATAAACATGCTGATTCAAAAATTTACGTTGGAAGGCAAAGGAGTTGGAATAGCCAACACAATTTCACAACAGAATACCAAGTTTAGGGAGATTAGAGTGCCCAATTTCCAGATTTATATAAACTTATGACAAACAAGACAGGGTGGCATTGGTGATGTGATAGGCACATAGTTTAACGGAACCAAATAGACATACCAGAAATACACCTCACAAATACAAAGAATTGATTTTTGACAAAAGTGATAAGGCACATTCAATGGAGAAAGGATTTTTTTTTTCAGTAAGTGTTGTTAGAACAACAGGGCATCTATATGCAAAAAACAAAAACCCTTCAACCTAAACTTCATACTTTATACAAAAATTAGCTCTAAATGGATCATATATCTAAGTATAATATGTAAAATCACATAATTTTTAGAAGAAAACATAGGAGAAAATATTCAAGACCTGGAGTTACGTGAAGATTTTCTAGATACTATACCAAGAAAAGAATGCATAATAATTGATAAATTGCGCTTCATCAGCATTGTAAAACTTTTGTTCTATGAAAGACACTCTTCAGATAATGAAAAGACAAGTTACAGACCGGCTCAATGTAATGGCAAATCACATATTGACACTCAACATCAAAGAAACAAACAATCCAATAAAAAATAGGCAAAAACTACAAGAGACCCTTCACTTAACAGAAAATAGAAATGGAAAATAAGCAAATGGAAAGTTGTCCAACATCACCAACCGTTAGAGAAATGCAAATTAAAATCATAATGAGATATCAATGTACCGCTATTAGACTATTAAAAAAAGAAAACACAAACACACAAAACAATAAGAATTTTTATGAAGTTAATCATACCATTTATTTAGGAAATAAAATTCAGCAACGTCTAAAAAGAATAATGTGCTAGAATAATGTACCATAGACCAAATGGAATTTATCCTAGGAATGCAAAATGCATTATATTTACTATATAATGCAACAATCCCGCTCCTGGGTGTTTTCCCTGAAGAAATGAAAAACTGTTTACATGAAAATATACGCATAAATAGATGTGGAGTATCTATTCATAATCACTTCAATCTTATTTATCCAGTGACTGTGTAAACAAACAGCTGTGTGCTTACAGTGGAATATTACTCAGCAACAAAAAAGGGATGAACTGCTAATCTGTGCAGCAATTTGGATGAATTGGCAACGGCATGGAGCTGAAGGAAAGAACTGGTCCAGAAGTTTCCATACTGTACGATTCCATTTATAAGACATTTTCAAAAAGATAAAACGATGGTGTTGGAGAACAGATGAGTGATACGAGGTTGCAGGGTGGGTGAAGGGGTGTGCAAACAATAAAAACACCAGCCAGAGTTGGGTGTTCTGTCTTTGTCTTGCTTTGTTTTAGATCAGCATTCTAATTCTCCAGTTCATTAAAGAATACCGCGAAAGTGGCCAAGAACATTACAAAAAGGGAGAATAGTAAAAGTGGGACTTTCTAAGCAAATAAGAAAATGTACTCGAAAGCTACAATAGTTGAGAGTGTGAATGAGCAGATGAATCGTTGAAACAGAAGAGTCAGTCCAGGAATAGACCCAGATACAATCGGAAATTTAGTACATAGACGGTACATGCCTACCAGCAAGAAAATAAGTGCTAGATTATTATTCAATGACTAGTTTGGGGATGTTTGAGAAGCTATCTGGAAAAGAAAAATAAAGTTGTATACTGACCCTAACCTTTCTGCCATAAAACATTCTGAATCCTTCAAAGAAAAAAGTGAAAATGTTAAAGTACTAGATAAAATTTTCTTGTAATTTTGGCATAAGACAAGGCCTGTCTCACAATGCCATACACCTTAGAATTCACAAAAGACAGACAAAATTGAGTACTTAGAATTTGTTTAATGTCTACAAAAAATATTTTAAAAAATATAAAATCAGGCCAAGCGTGGTGGCTCAGACCTATCATTTCAGCACTCTGGGAGGTTGAGACAGGACAATTGTTGGGCTCAGGAGTTTAAGACCTGAGCAAGAGCAAGACCCTCTCTCTACTAAAAATAGAAAAAATTGACTGAGCATGGCGGTGCAGCTACTTGGGAGGCTGAAGCAGGAGGATTACGTGAGCCCAGGGGTTTGAGGTTGCTGTGAGTGAGGCTGATGCCATGGCAAAAAACCAAAAAATCAAAATCAAATTAAAAACAGAAAAATTATTTACAATATACATCATAGGAAAGAAAGCTAGTTAAAAAGCTGTAACGTAAAAAAAAAAGAGCTCTCCCAACCAAAAAGCAAAGACCAAAATCTTACAACTATCTAAATAGATAGTCCACAGAAAAATACATGTTTAATTAATTCAAAGTAAAACTATAAGAATCTATATGTCAGAACTGCAAAAATTAAAAAAAAATGAATAACACACTGTTGTGCAATGTCTGATGAAACAGATAATCTCACATAGCGTTAGTCGGAATATAATTTAATTGGCATCTATGGAGGGCAATTTGTCTACACCTGTGAAGATAAAAAGTCACACGGTCCATAATCGAAACCTTCCCCTTCTAGGATCTATTTTACATAAATATTCACATAATTACGAAATCACATGGTTATATAAAATAATTGTCAAATATTATTAAAATATTGTTTTTAATAACAAAAGACTGAAAACAACCATCCATTAACAAAATGCTAACTAAATCAGACATGGTACATTCATCCTATCTAATACCAAGCTCCCATTTCAAGGCCTCTTGTTTCAAATGGAGGTAGAATATACAGAACATAACATTTCCCATCTTAACAATTTTTATTTATTTATTTATTTTTTGTAGTGACAGAGTCTCACTCTCTTGCCCTCAGTAGAGTGCCGTGGCGTCACAGCTCACAGCAACCTCCACCTCCTGGGCTTAGGCGATTCTCTTGCCTCAGCCTCCCGAGTAGCTGGGACTACAGGAGCCCACTATGACGCCCGGCTATTTTTTTGTTGTTGTTGCAGTTTGGCCGGGGCCAGGTTCA
>CAUYON010152998.1:0-26531 GCA_963573935.1 Arctocebus calabarensis | reverse complement strand
GCCAGCCACTGCTCCAAAATATACCTGAAAAGGTCAGTCACTTCAAAATTTCAAATCATTGTTTCCTAGAGACTTAAAGTGATTATTTACATCTTCATCAGTAACTTCTTTTAGATCAGCTGGTTTCCACTTTGGACTCTGGTCTTTGTCAATTAAAACTGTCAAGAGAAGATAGAAATATCAGTACATTTCTTTCTGGTATTATAAGATTTTAATTACTGAATTGACAGATACTACCTTGTACGAGGCATATTTTTCTATAGCACTTCCCCCCCCCCCAAAGTTTAAGCTTTTGTATATGTTCTATTTTGCTTTTAAATTAAAGCCCAAGGAATGTGGATGGATAGCAGTATACTTTTGATGACCAGTGTAAATATTTTCTAACTTTCTCATGTCTAGCTTTAATGATGCCTATTAACTAATCCAGGATTTAAAACATTAGAAGTCTTTTTAATTCTTCAAATAAAATCATAAATGAAACCTATCACAAAACAGCTGAAACCAGAGTTGGTGTGGTTTTAAAGGGAAGACAGGGGAGAGCAGAAGTACCTGATGTGCCTCCTACCTCTTCCACATTGGGTTTTGGGAGGAAAATTAATTCCTCAAGGTAAAGAGAAGGGGACTCTATGCATAATTAAATGTGGATATTGTTGTTCTGCTGAATCCTCCAGACAGTTCCAGGTTTAAAAATCAGACCACCTTCAGGTTATCATAAAACCTCTACTTCTCCTATTTCAGTGTAGTCATCACTTAGTGCAGCCACACAGTCTCCCCACAGGAGTTTAAGTATGAGGCAATCTGTAACCTCTCCCCCAAAAGGGAAGGCGACGTCCATTTTCTGGTTGCCATAGTATACTGGAATTACACAAATGTTATCATTTTGGAAACGAGGTGGAGGGTATTCTAGATCTGTATATTTTATTTCTTAACTACTGCGTGTGAATCTATAATTATTTCCAACCTTTTTTTTTTTTAAAGGTATAGATGTGGCAGGAAATGTCCAACCATGCTTAAAATGTACAAAATTCTTATGAAAAATGGAAATATCTAAATATGCAAACAACACAATGAAATGGAAAAACCTAGTATAATTCAAAGGCTTAATAGTTAAAGCAGCAATGTGGGATCCCAGGAAGGAAGCCTGTCTTGGTAGGGAGAAGGAAGCTTTTATGCAATGAAGTGTGGGTACTTAGAGGTTTTTAAGGTTTGGTTGCCTACTCTGAGATTCTGGTATTAGCTCATGGCTGGTATTACACACTGATGTTCTGTTCCCTACTGATTTGAATGATTTATATTCCCTGAACTTTGTAAACAAAGAACAATCCCCAGACATTCTTTCCACAAGAACTCTTCCTCTTTAAGTCTTCTGGCCAACACTATTGACCTCCTTGGGATACTACTGAAGAGCAAAAAGAAAGACAATATTAATCAAATTTGTGGGTTTTTTTATTTTAAGCTAACAAAATCTAAAATAGATGCAGCTTAAGTTCTTGCCATGTAGGCACCTCAAGTTTTTCAGAAGGTCTCCTGAGAAACCCACTCAAACTCCAGTTGGTAGCTATCTAGTTCTTCTAAAATAGCCCATTTTTATTTTCTTCTATAACCAGAAATAGTTTGCTGTAGATATTAAGAGTAAGAATTTTTAATTACCAATTCCCTAATTTGCTAGCTTATTTTGTCTAATATATTAACATATTTTTTATTTCAGATTAATATGAGAGTATACATGAGATTAGGTTACAATGTGTATGTTTAGTAAGATCCCTGTTACAGTTGTGTCCCACACCCAAGAGGTGCGCCATATCCCCTTACATTGTGCCCATTAGGTGACAACACACTGACAAATTTTTATAATTCACAAACTGTAGCAAACATCTGATTATGCCAGATCACTAAACCATTTTACCCACAATAGATAATGCTTTCTGAATAAACATGCATCAAGAATTTGCAGAGATAGCCGGGCATAGTAGCACATGTGTGTACTCCCAGCTACTCAGGAGGCTGAGGCAAGAGGATTGCTTGAGCCCAGGAGTTTGAGGTGGCTGTGAGCTGTGATGAAGCCATGGCACTCCACCCAGCATGACAGATTAACTCTGTCTCAAACCAGAAAAAATTTTAAAAAATAGTAATTTGCAGATAATTAGTGGGAAAAATACATATTTTACTTGGTTTCAAACTAAGCTTCTGGCTCAACCTCATGTGTCTTCTAAAAGGATTTGAATTAAGTACTTATTTCTGATATTATACCATGTGATATTATATCATCTCTCATCAGAGCTTAGAGAACATAATCTTTTATTTGGACAAAAAAGTATAACCATTGTCTGTACTGTATTATAATGATTAATAAAAATGTAAGAAAATATACAAAATACATGCAGAAGAGTATAACTTGTTTTATGTAACATAAATAACAGCTATATGTAAGGATATGGATTATATATAAAAAGGAATTGTTGCAAGTTTGCTAGGAAAAAAACATAAACCACTTCACTTGCTTTCTCTAAATAATCTCGCTTTGGTGATGATAAGCAACAGTAAGAAGTACAGTAAAAATGTTAGATGTTACTAATTACATCGTATGGTTTTTATTTCCTCAGCAGTGTGTAACTGCTGCTCATCAAGTGAAGAGTGAATGTGGGAATACTTAAGATAAGAGTTATATCTGGATGTGTTTGCATTACTAGTAATAATTATCTTGTAAGTTTGAAATGAATATTCAATTATTGTCAGTAGATCAGAAATATTATTAGGAATAGGGAACAGACTCTTTTCAAAAGGGGATAGTAATAGAGGATTGATTCGGACACCATTTCCTGGCTTTGAGCGCAAAGAGCAAGCCTGGCATGTTGAATATTCCTCCATCCTCTAACAGCTGCCAGGCAGCCACATTCAGGGTGGGACTGTGTGATCCAGGAGAGTGCTTTTTGGGAGTTAAGAACGTAAAATCTTTAAATCTTATCCAACACAGGAAGACTTGCTCCAGACCAATTAAGAAGAAGAAATACTTCTTTTCTTCTGTCACCTTAATTGAACCAAGGGAATCTATATATCTGGACACAAAGCTATCAGAGTATTAAAACATCACATTTGTGATGTATGACTGTTGGTCAGCTAGGATTTGGTTGTTGAGTCAGCCTCTAATTGGCTACCTTATCAAGACTCTGTATGAAAACCATATACCTTAAAACAGTAAAATATAGCAAGTAAATCCATGTAATTAATGAAATGAGTATAGAGTTATTCTAGTAAGTAGAACTGTAAGCACAGCAAGAACCATGATGGGGGTGTTTGCCTTGCTTTCAAGAGATTTATGATTGTAACCCTGATGTTTGAATTAAATACAGAGCTAGCCTGTTACTCGGGGCACCATATTCGAGCCTCATGAAGAAGGGTGTGCTGCCTCCCAAATCCCCACTGCTCTTAAAACTATCTTTGTCTCTATTATTTCTCTATTAATTCTCTATAACTCTCATTAATAATAATTCCCATGGTCTCTTGTCCCACCAGGCCACTAGGAAGTAGACTCACAGCATGTTGGGACTGGTATCCCCAACAATCAAGTGCAGACAAGTACATGGATGATAGGGTGTGACCACTGTTCTAACTTGCCAGGCCAGTATAAAACAGGAGGAAAGGTAGGAGGACTTGAGGGCTTTTAGCTGAGGAAATAAATGAATGTTGTAAAGGCCGTGGCAGTAGGATGAGTTCACAAACTCACATCGCACAGGCAAGTCCAGCAAGATTACCTCTCAACATATAAATTAGGGAACAGTGCCACATTATATGAATTTTTACAATAGCATTAGTATTTTCTTTTTGAGACAGAAACTTATTTTGTCACCCTCAGAGGAGTGCCATGACATCACAGCTCACAGAAACCTCAAACTCTTGGGCTCAAGTGATTCTCTTGCCTCAGCCTCTGAGTAGTTGGGACTATAGGCACCTGCCACATGCCTGGCTAGTGTTTAGAGATGGGGTCTCGAATTACTGAGCTCAAGCAATCTACCCTCCTTGGCCTTCCTAAGTGCTAGGATTATAGACATGAGCCACCACACCCAGCCAAAACAGTATTAGTTTCAAAAATTGATCCTGCCTTATATTCCAGATGGTACATTTTTTTAAAAACACAACTTTGCAAACTTTATAAAAGTTTAATTTTCATGGCCAAGCACGGTGGCTCATGCCTGTAATCCTAACACTCAGGAAAACCAAGGCAGAAGGATTGCCTATAGTCCCAGCTACTTGGAAGGCTGAGGCAGGAGGACAGCTTGAATCCACAAATTTGAGGTTGCTGTGAGCTGTGATGTCACTGCACTCTAGCATGGACAACAGAGTGAGACACTATCTCAAAAAACAAAAAAAAAGTTTAGTTTTCACTAAAATTAACTACAGGTTGATTATCCCTGTTCCAATGGGCATGTCCTTGTCAGGGGTCAGAATTTCTCCAATTTTGGAGCATTTCAGATTTCAGAAATGGACTTGAGATGTGAAACTTTACATCATCTTTAATTAACAGCATATGCTCACGAATCCTATTTACCTCATAGGAAGGAAATACAACTATTTGTCACTTACCAGCTCTAACGCCTTCATGAAAGTCATGACCTTCCTGAAAGAAAATTGAGATTCAAGTTGGGTCATTTCTGGGCACCCTTATTCCTTATGATCATCTCTCTCCTCTACCCCCTTCTTCCTTCCACTCCCATAGCCACAACCTGAACCACGATCACAGAGTGGGACACTTCTGATAACCCACTTGCTGACCATATTTGCCGAAGTATCTCTACTACTGCAAATCCTCGATCTTACTGAAGTCCAATGATCTTGTCCCTTTCTCCCCATGTGTGCCAAGCCCAGTTTCTTGAGTACTTTAATATGGTCACTTTCCTTTGAAAACATCATCTCCCTCCAACCTTTTTCTCTTTTATACAAATCTAGCAAAATCCCAGCAACAGCTGAAACCTAACATGTATCCCTGCTTATATTTGAGCAGAAAAATCCTGCCAAAGAAAATCATACAACTGTAACTGGTTTCCTTTAAAATTCATGATCACAGATCTCAAACAGGCATGGAAAACTGCTGAAAAAATCCATAATTTCTTCCCTTCTCCCCAAGATGATATTTAAACTGTTTTCTCTCCTCTCAGCTTCTACCCCTAGAGTACACTCTACTCTTAACTACATTTTCAGCTAATTACTTCACCTCCTACCTACTCCATTAGAAAAAGAGAAGAGCTCCAAAACGGTCTTGTCTTGCTACCACTAAAACGCCTGCAGATAACTGCACTTTCCTTTCACGACTATAGAAGAAACCATTCCTCTCAAAGGCCAGTCCTCACTTGCATTCCAGTTCACATCCCCTCTTGCCTCCCCAGGGGGCTGCCCATTTCTCTTTCTTTTCCTGGCACAATCAGTGTGGGCAATACTGTATAACTGAGCGGCTAAATGCTTGTTGTTCAAATACCTGGACTCACATCCTTGTTCTTCTGCATATTAACCATATGACCTTGAGCTAGATTTTCTATATGTGAAATGGAAATATCAATACACCCATCATTAGGCAGCGCCCGTGGCTCAGTGAGTAAGGCACTGGCCCCATACACTGAGGGTGGCAGGTTTGAACCCAGCCCCAGCCAAACTGCAACAAAAAACACCTGGGCATTATGGCGGACACCTATAGTCCCAGCTACTTGGGAGGCTGAGGCAAGGGAATCACCTAAGCCCAAGAGCTGGAAGTTGCTGTGAGCTGTGACTCACTCTACCAAGGATGACATAGTGGGACTCTGTCTCTAAAAACCAAACAAAAAAATACACCCATCATTGTATTATTTTAATCCAAATCCCAGTATACTGTCTGACACAGAGCAGGTGTTAGGCAAATGTTAACTATTATAATCATCAATCCCTATTGGATCATTCCTAATCATTTACAGTGATGTTCTGGTACTTGCCATCTTACAAAATAAAAAACAAACCTCACCGATTCCACAGTCCCAGCATCTACCCAGGTGTTTCCATAAGAGTTGTATACATGTCCTGTCTCCACTTCTTCACATACCATTTACTCATTTCTTCTCCAACTTCCTGTCCTTGAATATCTGTGCACCACAACTATAAAATGGCTTGCCAACGTCACCCAAAACTTCAATGCTGTCAAGTTCAAAGAACACTTCTAACCTCATCCACAGACACTCCAGCAGTGTTCAACTCTGTTCACCATTCTCTCCTCCCTGAAACATTTCTCTCTTGCTTTGTGACACCACACTCTCCTGGTTCTCCTACATCTCCGATCCTTTTCTCCCCTCCCACTGCCCTTTCTCTATCCCACCGCAAAATGCTGACGTTCTTCAGGGCTCAGATATGGCCTCTTTCATTTTCTATGGAATCTTATCCATTCAGTGCTCAACATATGAACTTGAGTGATCAGTTCCGTTAAAGTAGAAGATCATGACATTCTTCTGCAGAAAACAATCTAGTGGCTTACCATTTTACTCAGAACAAACGCCAGAGTCCTTACAGAGACCAGCACAGCCCTGTACCCTCTGCAGGGCCGTTCCATACACTGTTCCCTCTGGCCGCATCGCTCCCTCTCCACCCCTTCTCTGCAGCCTCCTCAGTGTTCCTAGCAAAGGGAGGCACACTCCTGCCTCAGAGCTTTGTACCTGTGGCCCTCTCTGCCTGGCTCACTTCCTCACTTCTCTCACGTTTCTACTCAAAGAAGACTTCTCAGTGAGGTCTCCTCTGGGCCTCTGTCTCTATCCCATATCCTCTTTGATTTTTTTCTTCCTTAATATTTATAATTATACACCATATATTTTATGTATCTATCAGTGTTACAGTCTATTTACCCAGTCTAAAGTAAGTGTTCCAGGAGGGCAGGCATCTTGTGTTTTGCTTCCTTTGCATTCCTGGTACCTCTAACAGCACGTAGCACATAGCAAGCACTTTGTTTGCTTACTTGTTCCCCCAGAGTTGTTTTTTAATCAGTGCTAGTGTCTTTCAAACTTAAATCTCTAATTCACGCCTCTAAGCTCCAACTCCTAAATGTATGTATTCTTTCCCTCCCATCCATCATCAGATCCTATCAATTCTATCTCCTACATTTGTTTCAGATTTTACTTCTTTTCCTTGCCACCAGGCAAGTCTAAGTCTGGTCTCTATTTCTATTTTATTAATTAATTAATATTATTTATTTTGGGAGACGAGGTCTCTGTCACCTGGGCTAGAGTACAGTGGTGTCATCATAGCTCAAACTCCTGGGTTCAAGTGATCCTTCTGCCTCAGCCTCCAGAGTAGCTGGGACTACAGGTGCCCACCACCACACCTGGCTGATATGTCCACCCTGAGCACCCCTAAACCTATCTGCACTCAGCCATAATTACCATCTTAAAGCAAACTGAATCAAATAAAAAATCAGATCACTCTATATTAAACCCAAGATGCTCATTTCTCCTCCTTTAGGTCACGATCTCAAAGATCTACCTCAACCAGCCTTCCCTTTGCCTCCCAACTCCCTGCTGTCCCTGCAGCATCCTCTCTATCAGCAGCCCTGTGTGTCTCCTGGAGAGCACTTACCTCTGTTTATAACCATTTACTACTTATTTTGTTTACTTGTTCTTTATAGTCTCAGTAGACTAAAGTCCATGAAAACACAGGACCATTTTCTTATTCAACAACATAACTAACACTCGGCCCAGAGCCTGGTACATAAATAACATGTCTGCTGAGAGAAGGAAGGATGGAATCAATCGATGTAGGTAGTGTACTGACAGTGCACTGGAAACCGTGGACTGACCGTGAGGAATGAGGACAGTGGCCAAGAGCACTGGCACTAGGGTAAGGCTGCCTGATTTCACGGGCCACACTTCTGCCACTTAATGGGGCACGACCTTAAGCAGCTTACTTCTCCACTTTACTTGCTGTCCACTTTATTTATATTTACAATCGTACTTTCAACATTAATTAAAACATGTAAACAGACTAGTGACTTCCATTTGTGCATTTTATATATATCTACTTATAATAGCCCTTATTTTATCAATGGGGGAATTCAGATTTAGAGTTTATGCTTTGCCCAAAATCACAGAGACCTTACCTAAAAAATGATTAATCTCTATTTTGAATTCCCCAGGAGGTTAGGGCACTTCTCACACTTACATACAAATGTCAGTGCTATTTCATAAAGGCTTAATAACAATAAGGGTAGCAATACTTGCATACACCAAAAGCTAACTGGTGTGCTGTATTTTCATAGAGTAAATCCGCAGGTAGTTTTTAATGTTTATGTTTATATTAAAAGTATTTAGATATACTGGGGAGGGGCCTGTGTCTCAAAGGAGTAGGGCGCCGGCCCCATATACCAGAGGTGGCGGGTTCAAACCCAGCCCCAGCCAAAAACTGCAATAAATAAATAAATAAATAAATAAATAAATAAATGTACTTTACATGTTCTACATTGAACACTTATTACTTTCATAACTAAAAAGTGACAATTTTTTTTTTAAAAAAGATTCTTACCAGACAAGCTTGACTTAGCCGATACTCCATAGTTAATACTTCCCGCAAGGTCTTTGAGGACCCCTCCATGAGCTGCCTTAGTGTAATCTTTAGAGATGTTGGAGACATCTTATTAATTACCTTTTGGGGAGAAAAATACTAGTTTTAGCCCAACAGCTCCTTTATTGTCTATAATAAAATGAGTTTCTATATAAATCATATTAAAATATACCCTTTACTAGTACTCTCATATGACAAAGTCTCATAAAAGATTATACTTTAATCTAATCCTGCCAAAGCAACAAAAATAAAAGTTTTCTAATCTGTTGCAAAAACAAAACATTATTCTATAAGTAAAATAAATTCTGTCCCTGTAACTCAAGCAATACAATTAACCTACATTTGGGGTTCGCCCGGCATAAATTATCCCAAGTAGCTAATTAATACACACTTTATAAGCTACTCATATTCATTTTATTTTACAATGTAAAGAAGATGAAGAAGCAGAGTTACAGTAGTTCTTCCTTCCCAATTTGTGGCTGTGGAAAAATCTTAACTTCACATAAACATCTTACCGTGGAAGTAAGGAGAGAAAACAGGTCACTGTGAAGCCCTTTTCTATGGTATTTCAATATTTAATAAAATGAGAATCACAGACTTGCCACCTTGTCTACAATGCTAAGTCACTCCTTTTAAGAATGTGCAAATGCTACCACCAGTTCCTACACATGTGTGATTGTAATGGCAACAGCTGCTGCAAGAGGTCACTACATGCTGTGCAGATCTGATGCCTGCCCTTTCCTTTGTAATTGCAGCGCATAGTTTCCAGGCTTATTGTTGAATGGTCTCAAAGGTTCGAACTTTACATGAGTTCCTACAATTCCCCACTTCAGGATTCTGTGCTCTTTGTAGCACCCTAAGTCTGGCAACCAGATTCAAGCAACGGACTCAACAGACAGGACAATATATTACCTAACGGGTGCCAGAGGTTAAATAGAAGACCACCTTGGGAGAAATTTCAGGGAAATTTAGTATCATAACCACAACCACAGTACTGCTGGTGAGCAGGAAAGAAAACTGATGAAGGACTTTGATAAAAGGGGTTCTTTATGGAAACTCATTCTTTGCCCTAGGTACTTTATGGACATTATCCCACTTAATGCCCTTGATAACAATCCTACTCCACGTTCTGGCCCTTCTGGTCACAGGCTGTGGGGACAAGGGGACAATAGCATCTCTGCAGAGTCTGCACACGTGCCTCGAGGCCCCTCCCTTTCTGTAGGCTAGAAGATAATGGATCCATCTTCCTGACAAAATCACTAGTTTTCTTCAGTGGGAGCAATAACTGTATTACCTCAGATGAACCCCTAGTGGAACTTCATTCATGATGCTAAATGATGTCTCTAAGGAAGTGACGCAGCCATCTTCTGGCTTTTCTAGTCTGCAAGGTCCATGGCGCTGCACCACCAGCACTGCTGTGGGACTCGAGCCCACATTCCCTCAGCACTACCACTACCGCCAGCTCTTATGCTTTCTACCACTGCTTGGTTTGGAACTTTATGTGTCATCTGGATTTAGCAAACCATATAAATCTGTGTCCTGCTACATTTCCTCAGTTGGCTACCAAGTGAATATAAGAAAGGCCCCGAAAGGCCCCATTTATCTGTGTTTGTCTCATACATACATAAAAAAATGGAAAAACTTCATTTAAAAATCTGTTGGTTCAGAGATTTCATGAAATACTATTTAAAGATATTTTCAAAGGTAGACACCATATAAGAAGAAACTGGTAGACTGGACAACTCCAGCTTATGGTTCCCAACAGCTCTTACTATGCTAGCAATTTGGCACAGAAGCTTACGGTTGGGACTCTGGGGTTGGACAGCTCTGGGTTGGAATCCCAGCCCTACCACTTCCTCCGTGATTGGCCTTAGTTCCCTCACGTGTAAAAGAGGGATAACAACACCATCCACCTCCTAAATGGTATGGCGGTGCAGGACAGTGCAATGTGCCTGAAACTGAGCAAAGTAGGGATGAAGAGGAATGTGTATAGAGCACGTTTCCCTTACGCCTCAAGGAAGTACTTTTTAACATGTTTAATCACAATGTGGGAAAGGGCATGGTATGCCCACTTTATAGATGAGGAAACCAGACTCTAACATGAATTTTTCACAGTCACTTAGAAAGTAAAAGAACTGGAATACAAACCCAAGGCTGCTGACTCCGAAACCTACCTTCTACCACAGCAGACTATAAAAGTAGTCGAGAATGTCAAGAGCTGCAGGAGAAGTTAAAAAGAAAAAAAAAAAGAAGAAGAAGAAGAAGAGGATACTGGATCAGGTAATAAACAGAAGTGAATACAAACTTAGCTGTATAATTTTGATGGCAGGAGGGAGGATAAAGTCCAGATGGTAGCTTGAAGAACAATGGGATCAGGAAAGGCCTTTTCTTTTTTTTCTTTTTAAAAAGGCTTTATGAAAACAGTGGCAAAAGAAAATGTGTCACTAACTCAGAAAGGTAAAACTGAAGATACTAAAAGAAGGAGATGATTGATAGAATTAATTCCTAGAGGAAACAGGAAAGGATGGGATGAGATCACAGATGGGCTGTTGCCCTTGGTAAGGAGAAATTTGTTTGAGGAAATTAAAGAAGGGAAGATGAAAAAAAGTTAAAGGAGTACATACAATAATATGGTTTTAATCATTAAAAAGGACACATATATTCTGGAAACACTATTCTGGAAAATCTGATAAACAATTAAGACTTGAATCTTTAGCTATCCCAAAAATGTGTACTGATAAAATTCTGTGCCTGCATAACTTAGTGAATATATTTCTGTTTCTTATAGAACACTGGTCTGTGTTATGGCAGTGCCCATAGCTCAGTCAGCTGGGTGACAGCCACATACACCTAGGGTGGCAGGTTTGAACCTGGCCCTGGCCAGCTAAAAACAATCACACACCTGCAACAACAACAAAAAAATTAGCCGTGTGTTGTGGCAGGCTTGTGTAGTCCCAGCTACATGGAAAGCTGAGGCAAGAGAATCACTTAAGACCGAGTTTGAGGTTGCTGTGAGCTGTGGTGCCACAGCACTCTACCTAGGACAATAGCTTGAAACTCTGTCTCAAAATAAATAAATAAATAAATAAATAAATATTAGTAGTCTGAAGATTAGTAGGGAGGAAGATTAGTCTCCTACTATCCAGGAGCCAACTTCTTTTTTCCTTTATTAAATGATTCACATTCTCATCTCAAGTCAACAATATTATTGATCATCTATTATGCAACAGACACCTTATGGAAGACAAAGGGCATTATCAGCACTATAATCACTACCCTTCAGAGTGACGCTATGTCTCAAAAACAACCAAAAAACCTAATTAAAGGAAACCTAACTGAAAGGAATACATAATAAAGGTGTAGGATGGATACGCAGGGGTGAATTTTGCAATCCTCTGAATAAAGGCCACAGGATACAAAGGCTCCTAACATGCTGTGAGATGAACTTCTAATCCTTCAGTGGCCAGTATGGCACCTTGCCCTTTTGTTAATTTGTCACATCTATCGTGAAAAATGTTCTGTGATAGGTGCTTGGGGAGACAGGGATAAGGCGGCTGTCAGGAGCTTATAGTCTGTGCTAGGTGTCACTCAACAAAGCAAAAAGACACAATAGAATAGAGAAAAGCAAATAGAAGCACACAAACCTTTATAGAATAATACTGTCATTTTATGGTGGTTTACAATATTGCCACTGAAGATCTGAAGCTGTGTTGTGTTTTTGTTTAAATGGGAAATCTCTTAGCATTTGCCCTCAGGGTTGAATGAAACTAAGTTGAAGGTAGAGTGTAAACCACAAGTAATAAGTCACATCATGTTATTTTAAAACCAAGCAGCAAAAGCCCTGTTATATTTTGCACACTAAAGAGGTCTTTAATTTTGAATAGTTAAAATCAACCACAGTTAAGATTTATGTCTTGCTATGAATTATAAATATTTTTCTAAATAATAATCTTATACATTATACACTTATATCTATAAATCTTCTCCAGAAGTGTTCAGATGATAAAACACAAAATAGTTATACTACAAGTCCACTTCAGTGATTAGTACAGTTTCAAAGAAACATTTTTTATTTTTTAATGTATTTTCACTATTCTGAAATGTTATATTACTATATAAAGACCAAATAGCCCTTTGCTTAAAGAAATGGCACTAGTATTTCTTTTTTCTAATCTACAGTAAAAAGCTTAGCTTAGTGCAAGATGAGTGCTTTCTGTAACCTGATCATAAGACTTTTTGGTAATTTCCTAAAAGCATTAACAATTTAAGTAAAATGAAAAGATGGCATGTAAAGATGCAAATGTTGCCAATTTCTGATACCCTAAATGCTCATGATAGCATTTCAGGGTCACTAAGGTCCTTCCTGCTTACATAAGTTTATACATTTTCTCTTAAAGTTAACTATATTGCTCCCCAAAGGCACACTATATCAATGCTGCCACTAAACTGCTCTTATTAATAGCAATAAAGTGCACTATAATGGGTACTGTAACACATGTCTCTAAAGAGTAAACCATTTTTTAACATAATTTGGCATTTTTTTTTTTTTTGAGACAGAGTCTCACTATGTCACTCTTAGTAGAGTGCTGTGGCAACATAGCTCACAGCAACTTCAAACTCTTGGGCTTAAATGATTCTCCCAAGTAGCTGGGACTACAGGTGCCCTCCACAATGCCCAGCTATTTTTTTGTTGCAGTTGTCATTGTTGTTTAGCAGGCCCAGACCGGGCTCAAATCTGCCAGCTTTGGTGTATGTGGCCGGTGCCCTACTCACTGAGCTACAGCCGCCGAGCCGGGTAAGTCAATTTTATTTTTATTTTTGATATATAATTTATATAAAATTCTTTGTGCATTTTAAGTGCACAAAGTTCTATAAGTTTTATTAATTAATTTTTTAGAGACAGGGTCTTCCTATTTCACCCAGCGTATTATACTATACAGTGGTGTGATCATAGTTCACTGTAACCTCAAACTTGTAGGCTCAAGCATCCTCCTAGCTCAGCCTCCCAAGTAGCTGGGAATATAGGTGTATACCACCGTGCCTGGCAAAGTTTTTTTTTGAAATGGGATCTCACTATGTTTCCCAGGCATGAATGAGTCTTGGTACTTTTTCAGACCACCACTTTCCTATAATGCTTTCCCTTGTCTTATTCAGTTTTACTCCAAACATGTGCAGATCAATATTCTGGAAGAAAGCTGAGGCGATCTTTGTTTTCCTTCTCCCAGGAATTATAGTCCTGGGCTGCCTGTATCATCCAGCATCTCTAAACAATTGTGTCATATATTTTGTCCAGTTTTCTAACAGTTTATAGCAGAACAATTCCCATAGCTATTAATTATTCATGAACAAAAGCCTGTCACTTTATTTTGAAATAGTATATTATTATTATGTAAACAATTCTCACAGCTTACAAAAAGACTTGGGCACATGGCATTGGACTAAGAGGAGGTGAGAAGGGGGCGTGCAGCCAGGGCAACCATCATGCAGGAGTTACATCTATCCCTGTGGGGCAGACGGCGTCCAGATCGCCCATGCCTGCTGGGAACTGTACCACCTTGAATATGGGATTCAGAGCAATGGTCAAGTGACAAAACCATCAATGGTGGAGATGACTCCTTCAACACGTTCTTTAGCAAGTCTGGGGCTGGCAAACACATGCCCAGAGCAGTGGATCTGGAACCCACCGTAGTCAATGAAGTGCACACAGGGAACTACAGGCAGCTCTTCATCCAGAGCAGCTGATCCCCAGGAAGGAAGATGCAACCAATGATTTTTCCAGAGGCTACTACACCATCGGCAAGCAAATCGCTGACCTGGTCCTGGACTGGATCTGCAAACTAGTAGACCTGTGCATGGGACTGCAGGGCTTCCTCATCTTCCACAGCTTTGGGGGTGGCACCAGTTCTGAGTTCACATCTCTGCTCATGGAGTGGCTGTCAGTGGACTATGGCAAGAACTCTACGCTGGAATTTGCCATTTACCCAGCCCCCATGGGTTTCCATAGCCCTGATGGAACCCTACAACTCCATCCTGACCACTCACAGGACCCCGGGACACTCTGACTGCGCCTTCATGGTGGACAATGAAGCCATCTATACATAAGTCAGCGCAACATGGACACTGAGCATCCTAAGTACACCAACCTCAACCAGACTGAGTGAATCATATCCTCCACCATGGCCTCCCTGTTATTTGACGGGGCCTTGAATGTGGGCTTGACAGAATTCCAGGCCAACCTGGTGCCATATCCCTCATCCACTGCCCCTGGGCCATGTATGTCCCTGTCATCTCAGCCAAGAAGGCCTACCATGAGCAGCTCTCTGTGAACAAGATCACCAATGCCTGCTTTGAGCCTGCTAATCAGATGATCAAGCATGACCCTCACCATGGCAGGTACATGGCTAGCTGCATGATGCACACGGGGGACATGATCCCCAAATACTTTAACATGCCATTGCTACCATCAAGACCAAGTACACTATCCAGTCTGTTGACTGGTGTCTGACTCGATTTAAGGTGGGCATTAAGGACCAGCCCGGCACCATGGTCCCTGGGTGCAACCTGGCCAAGGTGGAGCAGGCTGTGTGCATGCAGCAACACCATCTCCATCCCAAGGCCTACGATTTCTTAATTATTCTTAATTAGAAACCTCATTCACTATTAATAGCAATATTACAAAGTGGTACAGTTTCTCTGAAAAACATTATGGCATTCCTTGAAAAAATAAAACAGAATTATCATATGTTCCAGCAATTCCACTTCAGAATACAATTCCAAAAATCCAAAAGCAGGGTATTTGTAAAGCCAGGTTCATAGCAGTTACTATTCATAAAAGCTAAAAGGTAGAAGCTACTCAAGTATCTATCAACACGTGTATGAACAAAATGTGATGCACACATACAAGGGAATAACATTTAACTTTAAAAAGGAAGGAAATTCTGGTACATGGATGAACCTTGAAGACATTATGCTAAAGGAAACAAGGGAGTCATAAAAGACAGACGTGACGCCACCCTGGGGAGGTACTTAGAGTAGTAAAGTTCATTGAAACAGAAAGTAGAATGGTGACTGCCAGGAACTATAGGAAGGGGAAAATACAACCTTTTAGCAGATATACAATACTTTCAGTTTTGCCAGATGAAAGTGTTCTAAAGCTTGGTTGTACAACATGAATATATTTGATGATACTGAACAGTACACTTAAAAAAGGATAAGATGGTAAATTGTATGTTACACATTTTTTAGACACAAAATTAAATTAATTTAAATTAAATTAAATTCCACTATTAAAAATAAACACACAAATATGAGAGTGCTGTGATTAGAGTCTTTGGGTAAGGTACCTTTAATGTAAGACGCCCCCTTGTTATTCAGGGCAATTTAATAATTACTCATTAGCTTACATGATTACTTGGCACCATAAACAACCTACAGCATAAAGAGGAATTACAAGAAGGTTTGAGGAATTCCAACCATAAACATAAGAAAAGAAAAAAAATTTTTAAATGTGCAATGGGACTTTGGAAGAAAATCTAAGAAAGGAAATGAGAAGCTATAACATAAGGTATGATGAAACGGAGAATTTACAACTTCCTCGTGTTATTCTTTTTAAATCTCGCATACTATACTATAGTGATTAGCAGTAAAAACCTTAAAAAATCTAAAAAGGGATTATCAAAATACCCTACATCCTTATTTAATGATTGACAAATACATCGAAAAGACTGTGGTCTTCCCCATAATCTTGGAAAGGAACCTCTAAGACATAACGCAGATGTTGCAACTTAGAACACAGATGTGGGACCTGCAGAAGAGGCAGGAATCCCCAACGTGCCCATGGGGCTCAGGGGCAATCCCTAAGCCTTACTGGCAGAAGGATTCAAAATGTTAAAATCTGTTTAACCATTTGATCTGTAAGCCTTTCAAAAATCACTAACAACGCCTTTCTCCTTCAAAGGTGTTTTGTGTTTCTAGCTAACACAATTAAAAGCAGCCTTGTATCTAATCTCTGAGGAAGGCTCATGTTTTTTGATCCTTGCATCATGTTTCCAGCGGATGTGAATATTCTGGAGCTATATTCATTCACCAGAGCTGTAGATCAACCGACTAAAAATGAAAGTCTGTTCTTCTAGTGAGAGTGTTATGTTGATCCGAACTGTGATGTGTGGTTTGTCAATTATTCATTTATGAACACAGACGAATCAGATGGCCAGCGGAATGGCAAGAAAATTAAAAGACCATATAGTCCTCATCCCTCCATTTGGGGGTAGGCCAGTGGTTTTAAAATAATATGAGTGGTTAAATATTAGTACTGCTTTAAAGTGAAATCATATATCCTATGAAGTTATGTGTTAAATGAGTATTTTCAAATGAAGTTGCTAAGTGCATAATTAACAAGGCCATATTTCGGGGAGAAAAAAAACTAACCAGAGCACTAGTTTTTATATGCTCTGGAAACAAGAGAACCAATGTAAAGTCATAATCTTTGAAAAATAAAGCAATTATTTACATGTACACAAATAAAAGTTGTTAATAGTAATACATTAACATGTATACCTACTCTAATGTATGCCTATTCTTAAAAGTTGGGAAAATTCTAACACTGAATAAGATCCCAAGAGACAAATTAACTTGGGATTTCCTCTTTAAAACTACAGTAACAATGGGGCAATGTTTTTATCTTCACAAGTAAGACTTTATTAAAATTTTTTGTCAGTGTGTTTTTTGACAACTGAAATACTGTGATTATATCTATAAATAGAAAAAGATAAAGACAAACCAAAGATAAATTGTCTTTATCAGATAAAGACAAACCAAAACACCTTTCTTTAAAGTATGAGGAAATACACCTTTTCTTTCCTTTGTCTAGAATTCTAAAACAATCCAAGTTTCATCATCATGAACAGGTCCAAGAAGGTCAATACCTAGTATGTACACATTATACAAAAACGGCTTTCTTCTGCTATAAGTTACATTGTAGACAGAGAAAAGTGTACCTAAAACAGAAATACTACTTGAGACTCAACTGTGGTAGATGGAATCTCTCGCTAGTTTAAAAAGGATCAGTTTCTTATTAAACCTCCTGCATAGAGAGATCATATACTCACCTATTGCATATTAAGTAGAATTTTTAGATCACAATTGCAAGATACCATAAGGTGGCTTTTCAGTGACTCAACCCTTCTCATATAATAAAAATGTAACTAAAAGCTTCCCCCACAAGAAAGAAGGACTATTGGGAATGAAGTATGTGCAAAGTCCTTTTCTGCTGCATTCAAAGAATGTAAAACCAGTTTGGCTTTTCCCTCAAAAACCTGCAGCCTGCAGGCAGACATGGCACTTGAGTATAGGTCAAGGTTAATGAAACTACTTTCTGAAGTTTACCTGAATTTGAAAAAAACAAAACAATGCAGTGGGCTGTGTCATCACCAAAGGGTAATGATACCCCTTAGAGAGGCTTCCCACTTGAACACCTAACCATGCTCAGTCAGGAAGAAAGGATCCCAATATTACCTTCAGTTGCTCTAGGGCAAAAGAGGAACCATCTTGCTGTAAGTTTTTGATAATCTGTTCCACAGTATTGGCTGAAAAACAACTATAAAAAAAGGAAACATAATTTTACCAAAGTGCAAGTAATTTCTTATTTCTAACACATTGATGACTCTGAACATAGGCTTACCCCTCACCCCCATTTCGATAATGAAGAATTTTCTAAAATATTTGACAGAATGATGAAACAGAACATTGTTTCCCTAGGTGTGTGCAGTCTACCTTCACTAATGCAAAAGAAAACCTAAATTTTCTCTTTTCTTTTGCTTTTTTGTATCTACTCTACTTATATGTAAATAAATATTTCAACTGAGAAAAACCAAAGCTTCTAAAAATGAAGAGATGGGTTATCTAATTTTCCAATAGTTTCCTCCTTCTGTTTCCTATAGCTACTCTGTCAATCTCTCAAATCATTACACAAAACCTTTTTGCTAATTGCCTTGATGAGACCTTAGAAGATAACTTTACAAAGATAAAAGTTAATTCAATTATGATTTTCTATCCTCTCTTTCCCAATTAAATAAAAATGTTATTTTGTACTAAGATGATAGATTACTTAAATGTAATAAATTTATTTTGCCTGGAAAGAACTGAGAAAGAAGCTACTTTCAAAGGTTAAAAAAAAGCACCACACTAGCTGATCTCAGAATTCAGTACATGATCAAACCCAATGTAAATACAATGTTAGGAAATTCAAGGTAATATAGTTTTTCCAAAGGAATAAATGTAACTGAGATCTCTTTAAGTACCTGTTTATTTTGTCCATGTGTTCCTCAAGTATAAAAGACTTGCCTTGATCAATCTTGGACTGTTTGAAAAGAAAAATCTTTAATAAATTTGAAATATCTCAATTTTTAAAATTTCCTAAAAATTTCATATTTAATGATCAACTTTGTGACAGATTATCACTTTCAATCAAATTACATCTAACAGTCTCTAAGTGCTGTTGTATGCTCAAAATTCACAGTATGGTAGTACTACAGACTAATTTTGAAAGTGTTGAAGTGGCCTACTTGCCTTGGCCATGGAGGTCAGTTTGTTGTCTAAGGCCAACGCATCTTGCTCTCACACTGTAAACCTATCTTTCTCTTCTTCAATAAACTATGTTTCATGCTTGCCTTATAAAAATAAGTAAAAATTAAAGTATCAAATGTCAAGTGTAAAAATGTTCTTGTATTTTTATTCAAATGTCTTTATGTATGGTACATTATCATTAAAACGTCTATATATTTAAGGACTGAATGAGACCTGAGAAGTCACCCTGCCCAAATTTCCATCTGACCTAGTAATTCCCACTACATCCCTGGTATCCCTGCAGCTCTGACTTACAAGGAGAGAAACTAGTATCATAAGGAGGAGTTCACAGGTGTAGGAATGACTATAATAATTAGTTTTTGTTGCTGTTTTTTGTTTGTTTTTTATTATTGGGGATTCACAGAGGGTATACATAACCAGGTTATACTGATTGCATTTGTTAGATAAGGATCCTCTTATAATTGTGTCCTGCCCCCCCAAATGTGTACCACATGCTGTGTCCCTCTAACCCCCTCCCTTTCTCAGCTCTCCCCATCCTCCACCCCCCACCATGTACTAGGACATTAATTGTCCTCATATCAGAATTGAGTACATTGGATTCTTGCTTCTCCATTCTTGTGATGCTTTACTAAGAATAATGTGTTCCACATCCATTCAGGTTGATACAAAAGATATAAAGTCTCCATCTTTTTTAGGGGCAGAATAGTATTCTGTGGTATATATTTTGTTGCTGTTTTCTGGATCAAAAATTAGTTTTCTTATGTTCATAGTTCTAGTTAATCCCTTCACCTTAATCACTTCCCACATGTCAGTTTTGTGTCCCCTCACAATCCAGGTCCTTTCTATGAACAAGTTCTAATTTATCAAGGTCATTCTTCTAGTGCAGAACATATACCTTAGCTACAGGTGTGGATGGATCACAGAAATGCTGTGCGCTTTGGACACAATACTTTTACTAATAAGACTAACTCTGAGTTATTGCAGAGGCAGGACTATTATGTGGCTTTTTTGAAGCCTGTGCCATTGTAGGCTTTATTTCTCTCATCTTGTAATTATAAATTTAGAACTTTAGACTGAAGTACAAGATTTTCACTTATCTTTATTAAACAGATCTCTCTCAACTCAAAAGATTGTTTTTTCACCCATGTTCTTTACCTAATTTTTCTTAGTTTCAAATCAACTTGATAAAAAACGTTATCAACAGTCTCATCCAAACTACTGAGGAAAATACTAAGTCCCAGATAACTTCCCTATAGAATAATTCCTACACTTTTAACGGAACTCTTTAATAAGGCCCTTCTACTCCCTGTCAAGTCTCTGATAAAAATGGATGAAATCTTCAGGTGATCTATAACCACATTCACTGCACCAAGTACTCAATCTGCACTCATGTTCCTCATTCTGGCACTTTTTAAATACTATTTCTCTATACACTTCCCTCTATCTTCCATTATGAATTCCTAACAATGTGATATTGGAACTCCTAGAAAATATCTCTAATTTTCATTATCTTCCTTTTCCATCTCATTATTCTTCTTTCTTAGGTTCCCTCAATCAGTTTTCATCTATTTGTATAGGTATATTCCATTTTTGGTATCATATTTTTAATGTATAGGCATAATTCATTTTATTATGCTTCACTTTATTACACTTTCCAGATACCACATTTTTCACAGACAGGAGATTGTGGCAGACCCGCTGTGTGAGTCTGTCAGTGCCAACCTGCCAGCAGCATGGCGGTTGCAATATATCTAATTCTTGCAATATATCTACTGTGGTGATGTGTGATAGTGATCTTTGATATCAGTATTGTAACTGTTGTGGGATGTCATGAACCATGCCCATATAAGACACTGAATTTAACTGATAAAGTTTGTGCTTGTTTCAAAGCTTATTTCACCTACAGGCCATTCCCCTGACTCCTTGTCTTTCCTAGGGCCTCCTTGTTCCCTGAGAAAAAAACAATATTTAAATTAAGCCAGTTAATCACCCTGCAAAGACCTCTAAATGTTCAAGTGAAGAGTCATATATCTCTCACTTTAAATCAAAAGCTAGAAATGATTAAGTTTAGCAAGGAAGGCATGTCCAAAGTCAAAAGAGGCCAAAAACTAGGCCATCTTACCAAAGGGCCTGCTAGCCAAGTTGTGACTGCAAAAGCAAAGTTCTTGAAAGAATTTAAAAGTGCTATTGATGTAGGACAGGTGGCGCCCAGCCAGCTCAGCCAAGCTGAGCTAAAGGACCCGCCGCCTCCACCTCAGCAGTGTTGCTGCAGCCGGCAAGCAGCCGAGGAACCACAGGGCTGGAAGCTAGGCAAAGAGGGGGGCCTCCCACCCTGACCAGAGGCTCTAATAGCTGAAGGGGCCGGACAACTGCTGGAGAGACACGGATGGACGCCTTGGTGTCTCCTTCCCTTTGCACTTATGACTGAATAGGGAACCCCCATTTTCTATGCCTAGATCAATTTCATGTAAGTTTCCTAAGCCTCAATTCCAAGAATGGACTATGTCCATTCATTAATACATTCATTCACCTTGCCCAAGTGGAAAGGACTGTATCCATTCATTAATACATTCATTCACGCTGCCCAAGCAGAAAGGACTGTATCCATTCATTTCCTGGCCTCATATACAAGGAATCCATGCACCTACATATATACCTGCCCGGGGAGAGAGACACAGAAAGAGAGCTTTTCTCTCCCAACTTGGGTTTTCTCTCCCTGCCAGGAGCTTTGGTGTTTTTGCATTCTTTTCTGTAAATAAATCCTCTCTTACAACTGATCTGTGGTCCACGGATTTATTCTTCAAATCACCAAGAATCAGAACCTACTGAAGACAAAATGCCGGTATTACTATTACAGTGAACATAGAAATGATAACAACAGCCTTATTGCTAATATGAAGAAAGTTTGAGAGATCTAAATAGATCTAACCATCTACAATGTTCCTTCACGCCAAAGCTTAATCCAGAGCAAGGCCCTAATTCTTCGATTCTATGAAGGCTAAGAGAGGTGAGATAGCTCCAGAAGAAAAGTTTAAAGCTAGGAGAGGCTGCTTCATGAGATTTAAGAAAAGAATCCATTTTCATAACATAAAAGTGGAAAGTGAAGCAGCAAGTACTAATGGAGAAGCTGCAGCAAGTTCCCCAGAAGATCCACACATCACCACCAGTGAAAGTGGCTACACTAAATAATAGATTTTCTATGTAGACAGGGTAGCCCTCTATTGAAAGAAGATGCCATCTAGGGATTTCATAGCTAGAGAGAAGTTGATCCCTGGCTTCAAAGGTCAATTGACTCTCCTGTAAGGGTCTGATGCAGCTGGTGATTTTAAGTTGAAGCCACTCCTCATTTAACATTCTGAAAATCTTAGAGGACCCTTAAGAATTATGATAAATCTACTCTGCCTGTGCCCTAGAAATGAACAACAAAACTTGGATGACAGGAGGTTTATTCAAAGCATGATTTAATACTTAAAGTACTGTAAGCCCACTTTTGAGAACTATTGCTCAGAAGAAAAAGGATTGCTTTCAAAATAATACTGCCCATTGATAATGTACCCAGTCAGTCAAAAGCTCTGATAGAGGGCGCTGGCCCAATATATTGAGGGTGGCAGGTTCGAATCCAGCCCCGGCCAAACTGCAACAAAAAATAGCCAGGTGTTATGGCAGGCACCTGTAGTCCCAGCTATTCAGAAGGCTGAGGCAAGAGAATCGCCTAAGCCAAGAGCTGGAGGTTGCTGTGAGGTGTGATGCCACGGCACTCTACCGAGGACAACAAAGTGAGACTCTGTCTCTAAAAAAAAAAGCTCTGCTAGAGACACAAAAGAAGATCAATGTTGTCTTCCTAACTGATAACATAAAATACATCCTTTAGTTCATGGATCAAAGAATATTGTCTTTCACATCCTAGTATTTAACAAATATGGTTTGTAAGGCTATAGCTGTCAGAGATGGTGATTCCTCTGATGAATCTGGGCAAAGAAAATTGAAAACCTCCTGGAAAGGATTCACTTGTCATGCTAAATGTCATTAAGAACATTCATGGTTCATAGGAGGAGGTCTAACTCATACAGGACAAGTGGACTCCAGGCAGCTCTGCCGCCTCCGCCCTGATGGTGTTGGTGCTGCCACAGCTGCCAGTGGAACCAGTGGGTTGGAGGGTAGGCAGGTGGGGCCCTGTAGGAAGCTCCAGTAGCACCAGAGGGGGCCAGACAACTGCCGGGGAGACAGCAGTGCCTTAGTGTCTCCCTCACCTTGCACTTGCAGCTGAACAGGGAACTCCCTACCCCCATTTCCTATGTCTGGTCAATTTCATGTAAGTTTCCTAGGCCTGGCCAATTTCATGAATGGACTGTATCCATTCATTAATGCACTTATTCATCATACCCTAGCAGAAGGGACTGTATCCATTCATTTGTTACCAAGTCCTGGCCTAATGTAACCACAAAGGACCCATGTACTTATATATACCCCTAGAGGAACAGAGAGACAGAGAGACAGAGAGAGAGCATTTCCCCCCCCAACTTGGGTTGTTTCTCTTTGCCAGGAGCTTTGGTGTTTCTGTATTCTTTTCTGTAAAATAAATCCTGTCTTACCACTGATCTGTGGTCCATGGATTCATTCTTTGAATCATCGAGACCAAGAACCTACAGAAGACAAAATTCTGGTATCATAACTATCAACACTAACAAGAGTTTGGAAAAAGTTGATTCCAGCCCTCACGGATAACTTTGACGGGTACAATACTTCACTGGAGGAAGAAACTGCAAACATGGTAGAAATAGCAAGATAACTTGAATTAGAAGTGGAGCCTGAAGATGAGACTGAATTGCTGCAATTTCATGATAAAACTGAACAGATAAGGAATTGCTTCTTATGGATAAACAAAAACAGTGGTCTCTGGAGATGCAACCTACTCCTGTTTAGGATGCTATGGACAGTGCTGAAATAATAAAGGATTTAGAGTATACTGCAATCTTAGTTGATAAAGCAGCAATAGAGTTTGAGAGGGCTGATTCCAACTTTGAAAGAAATTTTACTGTGGGTAAAATATTACTAACAAAATAATACTATCAAACAGCATGAGATGTTCCAGAAAAATCTTTTGTGAAAGCAAGAATCAATGAATGTGGCAAACTTCAATGCAGTCTTATTTTAAGCAATCACCACAGCCACTCCAACCTTTAACAGCCAGCACCCAAATGGGTCAACAGTCATCCACACCAAGGCAAAACCCTCCAAAAAGATTACAACTTAATAGACTACACACACTTAATAAACTACAATGTAAACACTTTTATATGTACTGGGAAAACAAATCATGTGACTAGCTTTACTATGGTGGTCTGGAAGTAAACCCACAGAATCTCTGAGGACAGCCGGTGTTATCCTTTGAATTCTTCTCTTTATAACATCTATTGTTTCATAGATAAAATACTTCCCTTTCATCTGAAGATAAACATTACAGCTTGGTGTTTTTTTATTTATTTACGTTTCCTTCTGGCGTTGTGTCTTTCCTTCCAGGGCTATTTTGTTTGGTTTGGGTTAGCAAAATTTTTCTGTGTCGATCACTAAAATTAGGAATCTTCATGTGCAATATAATATAAATTGCAGTTACAGGACTGTCAATTATATGATGCATTATAAGATGATGGGCCAACTTCCTCAGCGTGTTATTAAGGGGCCCATGAATGTCAGTGTCTATGGGTTTTTTCCCTTTTCTCCCAATGTATTGCTTGGGACCAGGTAGTATACAACAGTTCTGCAAGCAAAACAGGGAACAGAGCGAGAAGTCTTCTCATTTAGTGTGTTTCTCCTCTTTTCAGTTATAGTACCTCAGCCATCCTTGACCTCAACTAGACCTGTTTCCTGTTTGATCTGCCAGATTATGAAAGGAGAGTTGCTCATGACTAAACAGAGAATAACTTTTAGAGGTCTAATTGCTGCTTATAAAAACTACAAGAAATCTCTTTTCTACCCTACTCCACACCCCAGTCTTCCAAGGGACCTGGTGCCTTTAGATGAGTTTACCACAAGAATCAGCAGGCTTACTGGCATCCCCCATGAAAGATAAGATTTTAGCACTCTTAGGTCTAAGTTAGTTGCCCCCCCGAAAGATAAGATTTTAGCACTCGTAGGTCTAAGTTAGTTGCCCTCCCCCTTCTCATTTCAAGTTTCCAGAATATGGACATCTCATATCTACCATCATCTCCTGTTCCATTTGCCATTGTGGATTTATGCCTTTTTTATTCCTTTAAGTACAATGTCAGTGCAGTTTTAGAAGGGAGCGTATATTTAATCATATTGAACTAGAAGTCATATAGTGTTTTTTAAAGACTCTTGGCTCTTACAGGAAAACATAAGTAAGACAAGATAAAAAATTAAAAGTAAATGCTACATAAAGAATTGAAAGTATATATATTATCAGAGTTTCATTGTAGCAACTTCACAAAGTGTCAACATTGAACATCCATTACTGAAATGTCATACTGTGTTGTAAAAAATGCTTGCAAGGGTGGTATATGTATACCAAGGAATACTATTCAGCCATAAAAAAGATGGAGACTTTACATCTTTTGTATTTACCTAGATGGAGTTAAAGCACATTCTTCTTAGTAAATATCACAAGAATGGAAAAACAAGTATCCAATGTGCTCAATATTAACAATATATAAGCAATTATAAGCCCACACAAAAGAAAAACACAAGTATATTCTAGTGAAGGGAAGAGGAGGGAAAGGGGAAAGAGGGGAGGGGTATTGGCAAATTCTCACCTAACCTGCACAATGCAGGGTGGGCAGCATGCCCCCTGGGTAAAGGACTCAAGTACAACTTGGACTTTACCTTAGAAACAAAAACAATTGTAAACATTGTACCCTCACATTAATCTGCAAAAACAAACAAACAACAACAACAAAAAGAGCTCACAAGGGCTGACCACCAGGCCATGCACCGAAGTTCACTAAAATGGGAAGACAAGTGTTATAGCTGCACGGTAAAGGAGTCATATTACTAGATGGCCTTCCTAACAACTGTGAAGCACTGATCCTCCTCCCCAGCTTTAAAGTAAATAAATCCTGCATGGAATATTATGCAGCCTTAAAGAAAGAGGGTGACTTTTCCTCTTTCATATTTACATGGATGGAGCTGGAACATGTTGTCCTTAGCAAAGTATCTCTAGAATGGAAGAAAAAGTATCCAGTGTATAACCCCTAATATGAGACAAATTCTTTGTCATTCAAGTGAAAGCTACAACCCATTTATTGCACAGGAAGACGGGGAAAGGGGAGAGGGAGGGAAGGGGAGGGAGAGGGTGGGGGGAGTTGGGACAAAGGGTGAGATCACATGGGTGGTACATATTTGAAGGGTCAGGAGAAAACTTCTAAATA
>CAUYON010152996.1:0-45581 GCA_963573935.1 Arctocebus calabarensis | reverse complement strand
AGCTACTAGGGAGGCTGAGGCAAGAGAATCGCTTAAGCCCAAGAGCTGGAGGTTGCTGTGAGCAGTGTGACGCCACGGCACTCTACCCAGGGCAATAAAGTGAGACTCTGTCTCTACAAAAAAAAAAATAAATAAATAAATAAAATAAAATAAAGGGAACTCATTTTTCTTGTGTGGTGTCCAACCCTTCCAGAGATTCTTGAATATGTGACTAAATATAAATAAATTGAATATGGGTATTTTATTTTTGAATCCCACAAGTTCTAAATCCTCTATATATGTTTAGTGAATGAAGAAATGGATTGTGTACACTTTAGAAAGAGTACTTCATATGCAGTTCATGGAATGGAAAGAAACGTAAGACAAGGGGCACTAACTGAACCAATACCATGAAGGACTCTGAATTTCAAGTTAAGTAGTTTGAATTCATTAACTAGATCAATATTCTGCCCATTAAACAAAGAACATTGAGTAGCTACTTATAATAAAACGTATAAATTTTTTTCTTTTCTTTTTGAGACAGAGTCTCACTTTCTTGTCTCCAGTAGAGTGCTGTAATGTCATAGCTCACAGCAACCTCAAACTCATGGGCTTACGTGATCCTCTTGCCTCAGCCTCCCAAGTAGCTGGGACTATAGGTGCCTGCCACAATGCCCGACTATTTTTTAGAGATGGTGTCTCACTCTTGCTCAGGCTGGTCGCGAATAGGGTGCTCAAGCAACCTACTTGCCTTGGCCTCCCGGAGTGCTGGGATTACATGCATGAGACACCGCATTCAGCCCTATAACAATTTTCTTTAAAAAGTAGCTTGAACTTCATTCAGTAAGAAGTTTATAGAGTGAAAAAATGGTATAATTAGAGATTTCTTGAGAGGATCTCAATCTGGTATCTTATGGACTAGTATATGAGTAAAACATGCTAACTCCTTATTTACAGCATCCCCATCAACAAATATGGGTATAATGTACATGTGCAAATGTTTAAGATAAATGTATCCTCAATATTATGCTTAGAAACTTGAATTATCTCTATTATCCTGCAAAAAACAAAGGAAAAAAGAAAAACTTAACTCAGAAGTTCAAATAGAATTAAACTCAGAATTTTTTATTCTCCTACTTCTGAAGTTCAATGTATCCCATCTCACCTTCAGCTGCGTCATGCCACAGTGTATCTCTGGTGCTTCTTTTTTTGGCTCTTATTTACTTTTTACTCCTTTTCTAAATTTCTCAAATATTCTTCAAAAGCTCCTTATGGCATAAGTGTGAACTTTCCTGCCATGACTATTTAAATGGAGAATGTCATCTGATTTCCAGTCTTAAATGTTCGTGGAAACATTATATTTCAGCTGCTCATGCGTGAACTTGATTACAAATTATGTGTTACAGAGCCCTAGTTAGTGAATCCCCCAAACATATTGCAAGCACATCATATGTCACTCACAGGAACAATAGACTACTAGCTGTCATTGGTGCTTCATAAAGATAAATTATTGAACCACACAACCACGAGATGAGTTGTAACACGGAGTTTGCCCTTTATCCGTGAAGGCAATGAGGCATTGTCGGTTAAACACTGGTGAGCACAGCTTAGTTTTCACGTGTAACAGCACTGTTCTCATTCCTCACAGCTCTGCCCGCCATTGTGGACGTGGATAGCTTCCAGGAGGCCCATGGGGCTAAAGTGCATTGCACATTCTATACTAATTCATGACATCGTGGTTCATTTGTGCTTTTTCTTTGCAATCGAACTCAGCATTGGAAAGAAAATTTTTCTTATAAATACAAATGCATATATAAAAGTGTATTAGTAAAAAGAAATGCAACAGTCATTAATATTACTATAACTGTTCCCAAAGCACAAGAAGAGCTTATGAGCTTCCAAGCATGAGTCTATTTAGATGAAATGCTGTGCTGTTAAAGTGGGAAACAATGCTTCAGTCTAATCAGGATGCAGAAAGAAGCTGTCTGTATTAAAAAAGCATGGCACTCCAATATGAGTCCCAAATTTGGCACCAAGTTCATTTGTTTGTATTTTCAAGCTATGACATCTGTAATGTAGCTGAGACAATGGTTACTTCCCTTAAGTCAAGTGGCAGTTTACACTGTACAGAGGATAAAGAAGAGCTATTCAATTCAACTTACAATCATTTTGTTTGTCTTAATAGGGCTTAGAAATGGGTACTTAGGTTACGGTTCTATTTAAAAGATGTTGCTCATCAGTATTTATGACTTGAAGCTTCACAATCAAAGCACGCTACTATGAATAGTCATTTTCAAATGGTAATAACAACACAATAGCAACAATTAAAACAACACAAACAAAGCCCAGGATTGCCCAGCATAGAACACAAATGTCAGGCACGATGATGGCAAGGTGGATTCAATCCTGCCCTTTAGTTTGAATTTTCCTCAGTGTCAGGGACTCTTCAGGCTGGCATTGGGCCAGGGAGCAGAGCACAGGGTTCCCCAGCCAGTTTCAGCACTGGGGCAACTCCACCTGTCCTCAGCGAAAAATAAGCTGGCATCCCTGGCAGCGTGTAAGGAAGAAGAAATGAGAGTCCTCAAGGGCCCCTCTGAAGCCTACAACCCACACGTCATTTTACATACTGCCCTTCCAACTTCAGACAGCTTCGTTGAACAGACATGAGCAAACGGAAGCATATGACGAGATAAGTCACCTGGATGGCAAATAGATTTGAATCACACCATAGAAAGAAAGCTTTAAAAAATTAGGACCCTGTGACACGAGCAAAGTAAAGGCAGAAGGTGGCAATGTGGTAGTTGTCATCAGAGATATGCTCTTTCCATAGCTGTCACCTCCCTACATGGATCAACTCCTGCCCTTGACCTAATTTACACGGACAAGGCATGTGCCACATGCATGTATCAGTACAGTTGACCCAGTGCCTTATGTTGACACCTCCATATGTTTACCGGCTTGTTACAGTGCCGTGGGTGCTCAACTTACAGAGGTCCTAACGGGTGTACTGACCTTAACCCTGACCTCCAGTGCTCATGTGTGAGGAATAAACACAGGAAAATAAACACTCTGAGTTCGAATTTAGTACCAATGTGGAATTTCATGAAGTGATAGGAGGAATGGTAGAAATTTGTTAGATGGAGAAGGGCTGCAAGATTCTAGGATGAGGAATCAGTAAGGAGAAAATTCCAGAAATGTGAAGAAGCAGAGACAGCATCAGGAATAACGTGTAGGGTGGATTGTGTGGTGTGCAGCGTGCCTGAAGCACGGGGGGATTGAGGTCCAAAGCTAGACCACAGCTTGACCCAGACTATGAAGGAATAACGTGCAGGGTGGCTTGTGTGGTGTGCAGCGTGCCTAAAGCACAGGGGGATTGAGGTCCAAGGCTAGACCACAGCTTGGCCCAGACGTGAGGTTCTGCATCTTGTACAAAGATAATCAGCCATTATGCTGCAGAAATGGAGAAAATATTAGAGGTTGCTTGAATTTATTTAATAAAATCAATAATCTCCATGAAGTTAGAATTAAATGGAGAGTAAAAAAAAAAGAAAACTCTTATTCCAGTCGCTTCTCAAATAAATGATATTTTAAAGGAACATCAACTTGCTCAGCTGCTCAGACAAGGATCTATTCCATTTAACAAGGTGTTATCGTGATCTATACAAGTTGTTCTTTCATGAAAGTACTTACATTTCTATTCTAAAAACTGAAGTTCTGCGTTCAATAATGTTACTCAAAATGTAATGAGCTGGCGGAGAGACAAGATGGTCTACAAATCCATTCTGAACCTGACTTCGGAAAAATCCAGCTAATCAAAGAGTTCTATTTTTATCTTTCCTGGGGGCTTCCTAGAGAAAAGGAGGAGCCATGGGGTAAAAATAACCTACCAGTCATTCCTGGGGGATCCAGAGTGTGGCTGCCCTGACGGTGGTCCTACCGTGCGGTGATTTATCACAGTAATTTTGCACATAACACTGTCCAACAGGAAAAGATTCCTGGAAAATGACTAGACTCAACGAGACGGCTGACCAGAGGCGTAGAGGTGGAAAGAAGCAGATGTATGGTAAATGACACACAGGTCTGAGGCGCGGCCTTCCTGGGAGCAGCCCGGGGACCACCTGTGACAGGAGGGGCTGTGTCTAACCCGCAGAGACCAGGCAGAACTCTGAGAGGTCCATGCCTCAGCTCTGTCCTGCAGACCCACAGGGACATACGGCCATGGCTGAACGCCATTTCCCGGACAGCACTGTGCAGTCGAGAGATAAAGGGAACCACAAAGAGAAGCCACATACACAATTTCAAATATTTTAGTGGCCACATTAAATAAAAAGATAAAGTAACCAGTGACTTAATTTTCATAAAATACCTTACTTAACCCAATACATAAAATACTATTGTTTTAACGTTCCACTGGTGTGAAAGTTACAACGAGCCATCCTGCTCTATTTGTTTGGTCCCCGTATCAAGTCTTTTACTCACTAGTTGATACTGAGTATTGACACAGGCCGCGTGCCTCGGTTTGCACTGTCACAGTCAAAGCGCTTCACAGTCACCTGTGCCCAGGACCAATGCACTGGACAGCACAGGCACAGAAAGAAGAGTAGAGACCTCTGCTTCCACGAGAGCTATTATCAATTCGAAAGCAGCCTCCGGTTTGAGTTTACCTTGGTATGTGGATCTTTTTCTAGTCTTTCCTCTTAACCCCACATCCCTCATCCCGACCACTTTCACCCAGTAAATTCCGATCTGTGCCTATATCTCAGCTCCAATATTCAAACTTCCTCAGGGGAATCTTTCTTGACTGGCCTGTCCACTCCTCCCCCAACACCACCCAAACTGAGACGGATCAAATAAACACGTGAACAGACCAGGACTCCTGGTTCTGCGTTTCCTCATCAGAAGTGTCAGAGCACTGTCTGTCTTTCCTGACGCTCACCACAGTTGTCATCACCTGTATTTGTGGTTATACACCAGCTCCTTCTCCACGAGGAAAGGCACTGTATTCCACAGGCCCTGGATTATAACGTGTGTTTAAAATGATTACATCGAATGAGCAAGCACACTCCCAGCTTCCTAAATGAGCCTTTCTCTCTGGTTTTGCAAAGTCTTTGTTTTTTGCCACCAAATACCAACAACATAAAAGTGCCAAATAAAACATGTTCTACCTAAAAGTTACTGTAGGTAAGCCAAAAATAAAGGTGCATTTTGGAACATTCTTCTGTATATATGTGTACAGAGCACACTTGAGCCTATAGTTAAACTTCCAGGACACTCTTAAATTACATTGATTAAAAAAAAAGAGTAAAAAAAGAATATGCTTATTGTGCTTTGAACTTCTTCTGAAAATAATTTAATTAGTGATCTTTAAAAATGTTCAGGGCACACCTAAGATCCTCCTGTGGCTCACCATTTTTTTAAAAAATCACTTCTCATAGACTGGGTTATCTTGTATAGCCGCAAGAGAGAAGTTAAAAAGAAGAGATGGAATCATCCCAAAATGTCCCTTGCCCAGAAGAAAGATCGGGTAGCTCAAAAGAAGGCAAGCTTCCTTAGAGCTCAGGAGCGAGCTGCTGAAAGCTAAACCAAACAGCAATTTTATATGATTTTTTTCTGATTAAAAACAATAAACATATTAAGCAAAAAAACAAAATAATAAAGAAATAAATAAAAATTAAAAAAAAATCAGTGCCTTAAAGACAAACGAGTAGAGAATTTACTATTAGGCTAATTAAACTGAAGCTTTAGAGCCTTGGAGTCCTAAGAGTTCCCTTCTAGGGAAAGGAGACCAAGTTGCACTCAGGAAGTATTTCATTATAAATATTTCAGGTAAATCACCTAGTGCGACCTCAGAAAATAAGGGGCCTGAGGCTCCAAGGCTCTCGTATTTTGTTGTGAGTTTTTGCTCATTCTATAAGGAACTTGTACTTAATTTCATATTTGTAATTTTGTATTCTATTTTTTATTTATTTTTTATTTCAGAGTAGTATAGGGATACAACGTCTTGGTTATATAATGTTCATTTGCATGATACATTTGAAGTTAGTGTTATTAAGTATGCCCTTCACCCAGAACAGGTGCATTGCAGCTGTTTGGTGTGAGTTGACCCTCCCCCTTTTGGGCCTGGCCCTTGCTAAATTTTCATTGAGTTTACTCAATGTGTATGTATGTGTTGATTGACTAGTATTTTATTTTTTAGAGTTTCTTCACCTCCAATTTGTATAAAGCCTTAGGTCACACAAAATAGCCCCTGTGGAGAATACAGAACCTTTCATCCTCTGATCGCTTTGCATAGAAAGAAAAAAAAATCAATCCTTTTCCTAAAATTTGGATTGCAATGCTTTCTAGTCAAGGTGAAGGGGACATTACCAAGTTGTTGAAGATTGCAGGAGTCTGGGAAAGAACAGCACAAAGCCACAGGTCCTCCAAGATTTTCATAAGATAAAACATACTTTACAAACGTAAATTTATTACAGTACTATACAAAAAAGGGCAACTTTCACGGTATGTATTTATTCAACAAATAAGGGAATCTCTATGCTATCCAAACAGTCTGATCAATGCTATGATGAGAAACACAACTGTAAGAATTCAGGGGTGAAAAAAGTGGTTAGCATAGGAGGAAAGGCTTCGCAGAGAGGCTAAATCTTGAATAGAATTTCAGGGAAAGGAAGAGTGTGCACTGTAAATATCAAAGGCATCGGGATTCTAGAGGAATACAACATATCAAAGTTGTGAAATAATCCCAGTTTTACCTCAGTCATTGAGTATCATCCATTCTTATCTAATCACACAACCTCCTTAATCATTTTTTTCATTACATTTACTATTATCTTTGCATTTGCATGCTTTTTGTTATTTGCTGAAATTTTAAAAAAGTGTTATAGGGCTATTCAATGTATGCAGATATAATAAATAAATATAACATAAAGCAAAAATGGGCTCAGCGACATAGAAATCGCTGAATGTGAACACTGTAAGGTATGCGTTTATTCTCAAAAAAGGCCTTTTTCATTTCTTCTTCTGTCTCTTCCTGCCTTGTTCTATTTATCAGAAACCTGGACTTGAGCCCAGCAAGAAATCCAGGAGGCCACAGTAAACCTCCTGTTGGAAAGGAAGCTTTTGTGTAGGCGGGTTGACTCATAGCCTTCCGTGGCCCTGTAATCCTCACTGTTAAGTAGCTTTAACTTCAAAATCAACGCTTCTTTTTTGCCATTTAACTATAGCGCTGTCCCAGAGAGCTAACTAGCTTTTGCTAGAGGAAATGAAAGAACTATTCTCTAACCCTGAGGGACTTAAAATCGGAATACACAACGGGCGCAGCGCAGATACGTTAGAAACTTAAATAAAGAACCAAGGTCAGAAACTGAATTTTGCTTATGATAAATGACTTAATAAAAGAGATTAAAAAAAACAAGTTATAACTACTCCCACACCCCCAGTTCTGCCATAAAAATAATGATTAAATCCAACAATAGGCTCCAAATCCCATTTTATTCACTGCAATAATAGGGTTTTAAAATCATTTTTATGAAAGCACAAATTTCTCGGTGAACAGAATGCTGCAGCTCTCTCAGACTGCGGAGGTAAGTTCACATGACGCTGTTCTTCGTGGCACAGTGTCAGGGCACCCACAGACCTGAGTGACAAGAAGCACGGAGCTTGTCACTCTGTCTCAGTGCTGCTCCATCTGCCCACATCACTGAGGTTGAACGACTAACTCAGGGCTCCCACTGCAACTTTTTTCAAATTAGCGAATTAAAAAGAGGTAGCCTTGCTGACGTTGTGGCTTGTGCACATTAAAAAGTAGTGACCCTTCCCCTGGGTACTCACACCCTTGCTTGTCAGGAGGAGAATTCAACCCTCCTCACTCACCTCTTACCTGGGAGTCTTGTGCAGTGGACAAGCTTTGCAACTATAAGGGTGACCTTGATCTCAGAGGCCTAAGAGTGCCCTTCTACCAACGAGAGTTCCCTGCTCTATGCGATGTTGCAGAAGGCTTAAGTAATAAATAACTCTCTCTGAGCTAGAATTTGAAATCTCCATCTGGAAAATGTAGGTTTTCTTGATTTTTCTACTAGATCTCAACATATCTTCTGAACTCCACTATGGCTGGTTATGGCAGTTAGTGGTGGTTTCAGGTAATTAAGCGAGACCCGTCATTCGCTCAGGCTGCAGCCTCTGAAGTTCTCCCTGAGGCTGTAAGCTGGTTTGCAGTGTGGTCTTGACATTCTCCATGGCTCTTGCCTTAAGGTACTTACAGCTGTAAGGGTTCTGCTGCACCTGTCCCGCCCCGTGGCATCAGGAGTCTCAAAGGTAAGGGTCACTGGCCTGACTTGATCTAGCAGACACAGTGCCTGCAGGGACCATAGTGACGGCTGCTCATCCTGAAGCTCAGCCACTGTCATTCAGATTCTCTATTTGTAACTCCAGTTCTTGAAATTTTGTCCCTTCCCCCTTCGAGCATTACCCCTTCTCCCATCCTACCCTGTCCCTTCCACAGAAAAGAAATGATCCAAAAATACATTGACATGAAGCGTCTGAGTTTCAAAAGGCGTCTAAAACACACTTCCTACAATAAACAAGTACGAAATTGCCGAAGTCCATGCTTCTCTGGGAAACCGCTCAGATGACAGCGCTTCCTGAGAGTCTCACCTTACAGCAGGGAAGTGAGAGGTCACGCAGGCTTTGCGTAAGGTGGACCTTACTTAGTGTAGTGGCCACTCATGTTTTCACTTCTTGTATTTCTATTTTCTTTAACTTTCACCTTTTGAGAATAGAGTACGTTTACCCTATATCTGCCACTGTCGTAAATGTGGCAATTAAATAAAGCAAATTTATTGCTTACACCTACAAAGCTCCGTAGGTCGGAAGTGCAGGCCTGCCCTGTCTGCCGGGCAGTGCCAAGTGACCCTCTGAGCCCAGCGCGCCCCGCGCTGGGGGCTGCGTCCCACAGACCCCAATACACACCGGTTTTCGCCTGTACAATTTCGCCATGCAAATTGTTTTTTGTACTATTCAAAATAATTCCCCAAAGAGTGAAACAGAGTTTTAGTAATTTAGGAAGACAGAGAAATGAGACCAAGGTCACGTTTTGGTAAAGCGCCCACACGTGTGAATCAGAAGCTGACTGGATCTCGCGTATGGTGTCCGTAAGTGGCACAGCAGCAGCGTGTGGGACCTTAGTCTAATGCACTCCTGGGTACAGCATCCCCAGGGCGTAGGAGATAAAAGAGAAACGCAAAGGAAAATACTATAACCTTGCTCTAACACCACTTAGTATCACATTAGTAATAAGTCCAATTATTTCAGACAAATCTTTGATCTGGTCCCCAAACAGATGGTAGATACATGACAGTGGAATGCTGGGACGTTCCTCTTGTTTTCCTTACACATTTTCAAGAAAGAACAATGTTTACTTATACCAGAGGTTAAAAATAGATAATTTTCACTTAAAATATCACTTCTTAGTAGACTTCACAGACTCGCACATAACGGCTGTAAAGAGAAATAACATTTTTACGTTTTGACGGACTCTCGTTCCAATGTTCAGTTCACTGCCCAGTGCTGGCATCCATTACTCTACAGACACTGACTACAGAACGTTACCATCTGCAACCATTTGCTAGGACTGTCATAGCAAAACACCATTGCTTAAACAATATAGATGCTGGAAGTCCCAGGTCAAGGTAACAGTACGTTTGTCTCCCCTGAGGGCTCTCTCTGTGGCTTGTGGACGGCCGCCTCTATCCCCTGGTCTTCCCTCCTCGTGCGCCTGTGTCTTAGTCTCCTGTGTGACTACGTCCTGTCCTCTTAGAAGGACACTCTTCAGATTGAATAAGAGCTCACCCAAACAATCCTACGTTAACTCACTCACTTCTAGAAAGGCGCTGTTTCCATACACGGTCATATCCTAAGGTACTGAGGATGGATCAGGGCTTGAACATGCGACTTGTCGGGGGAGGTATCACATACTTCATATTATATCGAGTTCCCCTTGAATTCCTTTCCATATCTCATATTATACTTAGTTCCCCTTGAATCGAGTCTTCTACCAACCTTCTCTCCAAGTGAACTCATGCAGAGTCTTAAACTTTTCAAACAGTGCCGTAAGATCCTTCAATAGATTTCACATTCGCTTTCATCGCCTTCTCAGAGTATTGCAAGGACTGTGGTTCTAAGAACAGTCTTCATTTTATGATACAACATTATTATCCGTTCTTTGTAATTTTTGCTTGGTTCTTAATACAGTATCTAGCTCATAGCACTCAAAATTCTTCTTCACATGAATATAATGGAAATTTTTTTATTACAGGTGGTCATAATAAATGTTACAATCCTGACTTATGTCTAGTTTGTGATTAATCATGACTTCCCAATTATGTCCTGCTTTGCCAGCAAATAACCAATCATTTTTGGAACTGATGCTTGTCTATCTAATGATGCATCAAAATCATTCAGAATCATTGCTCAGCGTCACAATATCCTTAGTAACAAAGATTCCTAAAGTTTAAGTTTTAAAACAATTGGCTTCCCTAATATCCTACATTTTTAGCTTCTGCTAACCATTTTGTGTCACTGAATATTTACAGATCAATTTTCCACTTTTTCCTAATGGAAATAACTTTAAAATACCATATGAAAATCTTTTGTGCTAAAAGGTCACTTCTTTGACCTACAGATCAAAAAAATGCAGTAGGTGAGTTGTTCTGGGGGACAGTAACACTTCTTTTGTTTCTATGTTTTTTTTCTATCTTACCACTTGATAAGAAGCAGAACAGAGAGATTTCCTCTATAGAGCTTTCAAATGCTGGTAGCAGCTGTGGCTGCATTACACAGAATTTTATGTGGAGACCTTTTTAAAAACACAAAAAGTCAGGAACTAACTTAGATCTTCTGAATCGGAACCTCTGGGGGTAAAAAGTGTGTTTCAGAAACTGAACTGGTAATTTTTATACATAGTCAGAGCAGATAATGTTGTGTAATGAGCAACTATTCCCTAAGTGTAGCCGCACCTTGGAATCACCTGAAAACTGAACAATGCTGGCACCTGGGTCTTACTCCACTGTCAGGGTCTCAGGAGTGTTAAAACTTCCCAGGTGATTTTAATGGGCAATTAGAAGAATACACTGAACAATTAGAAGGGTATCACTAGCTATATTGTTTAAAATAAACGATTTAAAAGTTACCGGTATGCTATTAGGATCAACTGAACATCATATGCTCCTTACAAAGGTTTTAGTATGAATTGCCAGAGACAGTACAATCTGGACACAGGCGTGTCTTGACTGTGCCTTGAATTTTTCCATAGACCATAATGTTTAAAGTTGAGCAACCATGAAATCCTCCAGAAGGCTTATTATAACTCATATTGTTGGACTTATCTTCAGAGTTTCTAATTGAGTATTTTTGGGTGAGTCAGAACAATTTACATTTTTGCAAGTTTTAAAGTAACAGCGCCTGAAGCTGACGGTCCAGGAACCATATTTAGAGAATCACCATGGCTGGGTTTCCACACCCATAGAGAGACAGATACTTGTTCATGCAGGTGAGATGATTGGTTACACCTTTTTTTTGGTACAAACAACCAGGTCAAAATATTTGCTTCTTTTAGGTAGAATCCCTGTTCTGATTGTGTGCCACACACAAACGTGTGCCAAACACCCCAGCCCGAGCCTGCTCAGTCGGAGCACCCCAATCTCTCCCCATCCCTTCTTACCCCTCCCCCCAACTTGAACTGACATGAGCTTTTCTCCCGTGTGGACGTGCATCAGATCAGCTACTGGATTCATATTAGAATCAAGTACATTCGATAATACTTTTTCCATTCTTGTGATACTTTACTGAGAAGAATATGTTTCAACTCCATCAAGGATATTACTAAAGACGTGAATTTACCATCTATTTCGTGGCTGAATAGTATTCCACTGTGTGCACGTACCACAGTTTGTTAATCCATTCCTGAGTGGATGGGCAATTTGATTATTTCCACCTCTTAGGGATTGCAAATTGAGTTGCAATAAACAGTCTAGTGCAAATGTTCTTATGACAATATGATATTTTTTTTTCTTCTGGATAGATGCCTAGTAGTGGGATTAAGAAATCAAATGGGAGATCTAATTTGAGATCTTTGAAGATTCTCCATACTTCCTTCCAAAGAGGCTGTACTAATTTGCAGTCCCAAAACAACAGTGTAAGAGTGTTCCCCTCTGTCCCATCCACGCCAGCATCTGCAGCTTTGGAATCTATAATATGGGCTGATCTCGTTGGAGCTAGGTAATGGTGCAAGGTGACATTTCTCTGATGGTTAGAGACAGTGAGCATTTTTTCATATAGTTGTTAGCCTTGCATCTGTCTACCTGAAAGGAGCTTCTATTCTTGTCTCTTGTCCAGTGATATATGGGACTGTTGGCTCTTTTCTTTGTTGATGGCTAAAACTGCTAACTAAATAATTAAGATACCATCAACCCAAGGCATATGCACCATCCTTCAAAAAGCACTGCACAGTAAGAGCACACTCCAGTCTTCTCTCAGAGGTCTATATTCCCTCCAAAATCATGAGGGAAAAAGGAGAATTATACAGATTCTATGGTATCCTTTATGATAATCTTTGACATTCTGATATGTAATAATAAATGTTGTAAAATAAAGCATGGACAAATGCAATTTAATCTCCATTTATCATTTCATGTTTGCTAGAATATTTCTAACGTTTTCTCCTCCAGTTTTAATAAATGTTTGAAATTAATTTCAAATCATGTAAAGTAATAGATAAGATCAATTTTATTTTTATTTTTCATAATAACATTAAAAATGCTTTTGATGCAATGATACTGTGTTACATCATGAGCTTTTATGGGAACTGTACCTTGGAGTCTTGATACTGAAAAACACTTAGGTTGTCTCTAGTTATTTAATAACCTCATTAACCAGCGTAGGGAATATCTCCTAAGTCCACTCCTCCACTTATTGTCTTAGGGAGTATTTTCAAAGATGTACTCGGAAGAAATTTTATGTTAAATTTCAGACTACAACTCTGCGACTGTTAAACCATTCTTTAGATATGGCTCCCCCATCTTTAAGGTTTAGTTTGCTTTTGTTCTTGGCCTTTTCAATGGTTTCTATAGAAAAATATTTTCTGTTTAGAAATTCACTTTGCCTTCTGAAACCTTTTTACTTGCCAATCATCTCCAAAAATACTGACTCGGTAATCAATCAAGCTTTTTTTCCCTTGGGGAGAAAGGAAAGTAGAAGATATACTTAACTACAGTGGTAAATACTAGACATTCTCAGAGTTGTGCTCATATTCAGGAACAAAACCTATATAATCAAGAATATTATGTTATCTATCTTCTTCCAAAAACCTAATTGACAGAAACCGTATTTAGATCAGATAATATAAAGAATATAACATTCTCCACTTATCCAAGTATTTTATGTTTGACCCTTCAAAAAAATCATAAGAAGTCTATTCCTTAAAAAAAAAAAATGAGCTTTTGCTGTTTGGGTTTTATTTTTAAGGTCATGTTTTTTTGGTTTAATTGAAGTCTTTTTAAAAAATAAAGAAACAACAGAAATATTATATACTTGTTGCTTTGTATTTGCAATAAATGCTCTCCATTTACAATAAATGTTCTACATACGAAAATTCTCTTTGAATTTCACCTGTATAAACTTTATCTTCTCTAAAGAACTTATGTTTTCAAGAGCTATTTTTTCTTTATACTTACACAGAGAACTTAGATCTTATTCTCGCTCTTCTTTTTCTGGGTGTCATTGTCGTATTAGATAATACTTTTCCACAAGACTTGTTAATATTAAAAAAAGAAACCTGCATTGGTGATATACTCCAAGAACCTTGATGGCAGAATATGGGGAGAAATTTTAAAAAGGAGAACATAAATTCACTGAGGAAAATGCCCAAGGATTTTCACACTTTAACCTTGTGTGGTTCTCAAAACCACTCTGCTAGGTAATACTCTCTGAGAGGGGCTGAGCTCTCTGCCTTCAGCCAGGTACCTAATAAAGAACAGAGAATAGATTTAAATACGTGTCTCCAGACCACAACTCATAAAACACACTGGAAGGAAATCACTGTCAGCTGTACTCACTCAAAATACAATCCTGTGGTTCATACCTGTAGGCTTCCACAGGAAACATTGCCTCTTCCCGTTTCCTTTATGTAGACACGTGGACCTTGCCGCTACTGCCTGACACTCTGGAGCCTCAGGGTTTGGTACAAACATATTCAGGAAAAACCCATCAGATTGTAGAAAAGGGAATGTGAAAGCCCCCGTGAATGCTGGGGAGACTAGAGCCATTTGTTTTTCACCAGATTTTATTTCAAAAAATTTCGGGGTACAATTGTTCTTTGTTACGTGGATGGAGTGTGTCCCACTGAAGTCAGAGCATTCAGCTGCCCATCCCCAGAGCAGTGCGCATTGCACATGGCAGGTGGGATTTGTCCTTCATCCCCTACCAGGCTCCTGTGTTCTTAGTCTCCATATTGCAGTATGTCCATATTGCCTTCTTTGACCACACAAATCCTTTATTCAGCTCCCACTTATAAATGAGAACACGTGGGCTTTTCTTAACTCAAATTATTGGAGACAACGTGGGACAGTCTGGAGCACAAACTTGGAGTTTGCATCTCCAATCGTTACCATGTTTAGGAAGTTGCTTAACTCTCCAGGCCTCAGTTCCCTCGTAAAATATAGACTTCATACTGAATGCTGCTCTCCGAGGTCCTTTCTAGCCCTAACAATCTACTCTGTCTTTTCTATAAGCTTGATTCTTACAATTTCTAGCTGCATCTAGATAGCATTTATGCCGAGCGCCCTTCATCCATTTAGGAGACTGGGCATGTCTACAAGCTACAGGAGAGCAGTGAGAGGGCTGCAATGGCAGGTGCACACGCTGTACGTCAGCAGAAACTGTGATAGAAATGTTCAGAACCAATGATATGGCTACACAGACCATAAATAGGCATACTTCAATTAGAATGCATTTATTGTCACATGGTTTCAAATAGCTAGGAGGATATGAATGTTTCCAACCCAAAGAAGTGGTAAATAAGCTAGCTATCCTAATCCAATCACTATATAGTATATGGATTAAAACATCACTGTGTACCCCATAAATATGCATAATTATTGTGTTAATTAAAAAGAAGTTTTTAAACATATTTACTTAATAACCTGTTTTAGTCTCACTGGATACTTCTCAACACTTTGAGTGATTTCACTCATTTCCTGTGGTTTCTTGTCACCTGTTACTTTGTCCATCCCTTTCTCTATATCATTATCATCTATATTTATTTACTTATTTAATACCATTGCCCTTGTGGATGTCACCTATCTAAACACAAAGGTGTTGAAGTTGGTGCTCCTGTTTGCACTCATTATTTTAATCACACGGTTATTAGTACTCACTATGTGCTTAAGACTGTTAAATCCTGAAAGTAGACATCTATTCTGCCCTTTCTCCCAATTCCTCACCGAAACTGCTCTATTGAGCTAGTCACTCATTCTATGAGCTCTGTGTGATTCTTCCTGAAACACGATTCCACCAGGAGTCATTCCACTTGTATTTTTTGTCATCATCTTAAAAATATAGTCCTAACCTTCTTCATGCTTACTCCTGACCTTGGGTCTCTCTATTCTCTAGGTTTAAAAAAAAAATTGCATTTAGATTGAAGAAATATTGATGATCTATGAATGCCTAATGGCAAGATGATAATGTAGGGTGTCATGAGGTAGAGGTAATGTTTATTATGAGAAATAGGTTCTTACACCTGCTGGCTGTGCTTTTGTGTCCTTGCATTTGAGCTGTTACCTGAGACACCCAAGGGAGTCCACTTATCTGTTTAGATTGATGAGTGGATTTTTTTTTTTTGAGACAGAGCCTCAAGCTGTCACCCTGGATAGAGTGCAGTGGCATCACAACTCACAGCAACCTCCAATTTCTGGGCTCAAGTGAGTCTCTTGCCTCCGCCTCCCAAGTAGCTGGGACTACAGGCGCCCACCACAATACCTGACTGTTTGTTGGTTGCAGCCGTCATTGTTATTTGGCGGGCCAGGGCTGGATTCGAACCCGCCAGCTCAGGTGCACATGGCTGGTGCCTAAGCCTGTTGAGCCACAGGCGCGGAGCCTACAATTAGTAATTTATAACCTGTTAATGTAAGCAACATGGTCATCACTCCAATACTAGAACTGCTTTCTCAAGAGCCATCTCTGAGTTTCACTTTTTCCCCTAAACCAAAGTTTTTTTCATTCTCTTGATTGCTCAAGTGTTTTTGACATTTCTCAGTGACCTTTTTTTCATGAAATTCTTTTTCACTTGAGTCACATCTTTCTTTCTTTCCTTCCTATTTTCCTATACTATCTCTAATCATTTCTTCGCTTCCATGCCTGATTTTGAATGATAAATTCCCTATGACTCAGTCATAGCCTTTTCTTTTTTTTTCTGGAGTCTCCATGCAGTCAATCAGTCTTATAACCTAAATTATTACATCCAAATCGTCACGTTCCTTTTGGTGTCTATCTCTCATCACTCTATATTTTCACTGAATCATGTGGTTGACTCCCAAGCTCAACCCATCCGTTCACTGACAGTTGCAGCCCAGGACTCCCCACAAACAGGCAAAGCAACTTCACCACCTCCCGAGTGCACCTTCAAACATCAGTCATTGGGCTGCAGACACAGGGTTCATTGGCGATGCTCTTTCTCCTGTGCAGCTGTCTGTCAGTGGCCTGCTTCTCCTCCAAAATGTGCACTCTGCCTTCCTTCTCTATTCCCATCACCACCACTACTCCCAGCCTGCTCTCTGGACGCCAGTTATCTACATATTCCTACCACATTCATCATACCCAAGTCACCTTTCATGCCACCTTGGTGCTCAGTGACCGAGGCCAACATGACCAAGAAAACCATGATGTTTTATGTTCTAAGACAAATTCGGAGTCCGTTTCAAGTGTAGTTATCAACATCCTTCAAATAGGCAGTTTGAGTTTTACAAACTAAGACAACAAAGGCCTGTCTTTCCCTCTCATACTGTCAATCGGAAGGTCCCGTTTTCTCCTTCTAGGTCAGGCGGTCTCTGTACCCTGACGTCTATAGGCTGTGTCGTTTTAGTGTGTTAAAGAAATAAGGCACAATCTTTGCCTTGCCACTGCTCCCTTCTGCCTCACCCCCACATAGTTTATATCAATCAACAATCTTATTGCTAGATACAGAGAGTGTGATTTTTCAAAGCCCTATGCCACACATCCTTTTCCTCATAAAAATATGTAGACATTTCCACCCATTATTTATAGGCAGATAAAGAGTGGTTTTATTATAAAATGTACCATGACTTTAATTACTATCTCTACTTTTTCTTGACATGACATAATCACTTTACCTTGAGTTGTGAAATTGTGAAATAAATACAAAATCAAACATAGTTAAATTAAATTTTAAAAACATATAGCCCCCAAGAATAAACTATATAATATATACCACCCCACTGAAAGCAATGATAGGTATTAAAAAAGACAGTCAAAAAAGCAAAGTCCCTATTGCTGCTCTAGCATTGACTAGCCTGAATAAATAAATACACCAATAAGGAGAATACACTTGACTTGACAGAGGGTCATTATCTGTGCACAGCTCTTTCTTTGCTGCAGGTTTTTTTTTCCCATCATAATTTTATGTCTAAATTGTTCACATGTGCTGCCAATACACGATTGCAATTATAATTTAAAAATAAAAGCAATTCTATGTTTCTTCCTTTTTCTGAGCAAGATAATTATATTTCTTTGGAACATAAATTGCCACCATTTTTAGAGTAGAAATTCTTTAAAGAACAATTAAGTCTTTGCTGAAACATGAAATAGAGATAGTTCTAGAGAAGATTACAACGTTTCAATTCAGTGCTTCCAACGAGAATTTAAAAAATTGGCTTAACTGTTCCTAACGTCAGTACCTGAGATTCTGAGATGTCAAGCTGTATAATTTGAATGAGCTTAAATACAGTCAGCAATACAAGCAATCCCAATGATCTAGATGGTCATTCAAGTGAATCAAAAATTATTTTCCACATATAATCAAAAATAGGAAAAAGCATATGGCTATAATATTAAACATGATGCACTTTTAGGCAAAAGCTTTAAGCTTTTCTCCATTATTTTATTTATTTTACAGAAAGAATGAACAGAAAAACAAAAAAAGAAGTTATTTATCATTCCCAGTCCCACTCTGTTACCCTAGGTAAAGCACCGTGGCATCATTGCTCACAGTAACCTCAAACTCTTGGGCTCAAGTGACCCTCTCATCTCAGCCTCCTAAACAGAAGGGACCACAGGCACCTGTCACAAAGCCCAGCTAGTTTTTCTACTCTTAGCAGAGACGTGGTCTTTCCCTTGCTCAGGCTGGTCTCTAACTCCTGAGCTCACACAATCCACCTGCTTCAGCCTCCCAGAGTGCTAGCATTACAGGTATGAGCCACTGTGTCTGGCCTATTTAAAGTCCTTAAAACAAGGGAATAAAAACTCTTAATTAAAAAATAACTATCTGATTTTAAATTATTTGTTTTAGAATAGAATTCCATTTTTTTTATTTTCTTTAGAATTTAAATTTTATTACTAGTATTTAACTGTACTGTTTCTCTGTCTTGTTTTATCCTCATAATACTTTGGAGGTAGAAGAGCTAGAATCTTATTCTTTGATGCAGTTGTAAACACAATATTACTTTAAACTATATTACAGAAAAACTTACAGAACCTAATGCTAGAGGAAAAGACCAGCTGTGGTCACCACCAGCTGGTCAGAGAGGCTTCCAAAGGACTAATGTCGCCACTGAGTCACAGTGAGGGTAAGTTGTGCTTTACAACCTGACGGATGGATACCTCTCATTTCCACAAAAATGCCCCGTGAAAGAGGTTGAACATAACATTGTAATAAGATGAAAACAAAAGAAAGTCCACCTAATGTCAGAGAGTTCAGAGAGACAGGAGGTTAAAGAGCAGACACTGATCCCTGGATTGGAGTCAGAGCGAGAGGGGAATGGGTGGTAGTTTTGCCATTTACTGCAAGGCTGGAGCAAGTTACTTAAAGTCCAGGGCCCTCACCATTAAAATGGGAATAATACATCATAGAACATTAAGACTCTGAGGTGTCTTAGTTCAGATGCCACACAGTATAGTAGTAGGTGAGGACAGCTCTGGACACAGATACACTCAGAACATGAACTCTGAAGGGCACGGTCCCAGCCTTGGGGGCCGCTAACCCGAAGACTGTTCATGAAAGTAAATGTGAATGATCAGTCTCATGGGCTCAGGGTACCCCGAGACACCCTCTTTCTCCTGACCGCTAAGTCTGAGAAGAAAGGGTTAATGCCGGAACCTCTCAAATTTGAAAATACGCTTTTGCTGTCAGCAATCTTATACTTACTAGTTATTCTCTACACCTGATCATTATTCTTTTTTTTTTTGCCTTGAACATCTTCAGAGATCTCCGGTTTCCTGTCCTGAACATGGATCCTTTCATCCTCATACCATCTGAGACAGTGATTTTCTTTTTTGTATGCTTCAAGGAAATAGCAGGGGTTCTAAAAAACACCAATGCAATAATAGGCTCCATCCTATGATATTGCATCTCCTCTTTAAAGAAAAACTATATAGAGACCTGTTAAGGTGACCAACAACATATGGCTACAAGCTCAATCTGACTGAATCTTCTATGTTGCTAGAGAATGCATTCGTTAAAAATGATGCTTCTGGGTTACTTTCTTTCTTTTCTTTTTTTTTTTTTTTTTGGCCAGGGCTGGGTTTGAACCCACCATCTCCATCATATGGGGCTGGCGCCCTACTCCTTTGAGCCACAGGAGCCGTCCTGGGTTACTGTCTATATTGTCTTCTGAGTAACAATGGTGAATCACAGGGCCGATGCTCCAATCTAGTATAGAGGTTTCAGTCCAGAGACCGTATAACAGAAAGGGGCAGAATGAGCAGCAGGTAACACTCCACAAGGAAATTGTTTACATTTTAACAACCTGAACTTGGTATATTACTCCCTTCCCCAGAAGCTCTTTCAAGTTCAACTTCTTTAAGATTACCTGTTTTCATTTGATCCCTAACACAGCCCAACATAATGTTTAGAGAATCCAGCAAGATGACAGGATAACAACTAGTGGACAGTTCATTAAACACAGGAGATAGCCTTCTCGAGTTCAACCTCAGTGTCTGCCAAATATAACACGACTGCTACCCTCGCTCGCAATTTGCGCTTTCAGTGTCTCAGTCTATCATCTGTAAAATGGGAATAATAATTGTACCTTGAATATTGATTGATTTCTATAAAAATACAGAGAGCATGCATAACACAGCAGGAGATGTCAATGTTTGACAGATAAATGACAGAGAATCAATAAGTCAATTGTGGGTTTGGTATCATAAATGATATCATAATCAAAGAATGGAAAACTGTACCTCCTAACATTTTTACCCTTTAATGCATAATTTTGATAGCCAGTCATCGATCTTGGAAGTCTCCAAAAGAAAAAATTGCTTTTCTGGCCTTATTCTTTCATTTGGGTAGAAATTATTACTCCCTCCCCTTTTTTTGTAGATGAAAGAAAGGAGGTTCAGGAAGTTATAATTACTTACTAAAAGTGAACAAAGGAGAAAAAGAAAGTGAGAAGACATGACACCAGAAACTGAGAAAAAGAAATTGTCACCAAATCCGTGGTGGGACAGAACTTTCTGGCAAAATGTAATTCACAGCCCTTCCTGGAAATAATGAGAATTCCTGATAAAAACACTTGAGCAATTTTCTGATAGACTTTCAAGATATTTAAAGATTCTTTCTAGGAAGATCCGCTCAGCTGACTGCCAGTTTTGGAACTCGCCATCATCTTTAATTCATCTTGTGATTAGTCTGATCTTTCGCCAGGCAGTTCTTTACTGTATCATGTGTCTCTGCCACCTCTCACCCAAACGTTTCTGCCAGAAGGAAAAAGTCTTTGAGTTCGGCTTACTCAGCAATCAACAGCATGTTCAAAATCAAACTGTGATGGGGGCTCATAATCATTTTATCTGAGAACCTATCTTTAAATATGTACATATTTTACAGCTCAATATAGCACTCCTTCCTGGGTTCCCAGTAATTCTTACTCCCTGCTGCCTTTTATTAATCCTAAAAACTCACAGATTCATTGAAGTGAAAGAGATTTTAGGGATGAACGGGTCCAACTTTTTTGATTTAAAACATCTGCATCTTTCTAGTTGCAGATATGGAGGCTTAAAGATAACTTTAAAATGAATATGTGTATAAGTGTCTGTGATAAGCCATTAGTTACCCTTTCTGTGGGCACAACCAGCTTTTCTATTTACTGCAGAACTTATTTATTTATTTATAATGTTCATTTATGCATGCATTCACTCATTCATTATTTGATAGGTTGTGCCTCCCCTTCCTAGCCGGGCTCTCTAGGCAAAAGTAACATGTGTAGGAAGGGGTAGGGGGCAGTTTAGAAGAGAGCTCGCTAACAAAGACCATGCAACAGCATTGAAATGCGAAGAATCCGCATTTACTCAAAGTGCTGCCCAACTTGACAAGCAGGCTTGATCAACTGAAATCTTTTGACAAGGGCAAAGACTGAAAATCTCAATTTCCCCAAGTCAGCTGAATTTCCAAAGTCCAGCTTTGAATCTGCAGTGAGCTGGGAGGGACTTTAAAGATGCTGCTTCAAACTTCTTTTGCCACCAATATCTTCCTTTATTACAGGAGACAACTTGTGTTACTCAAAGGGCTGCCCTAATTACGGTTCCTGATAATAACGGGACACATGTTGGAGTGTCCAGAGGTGTAATCACCTAGATCAGACCCAGAGGAGGGACAATAGTTATTCCACTCAAGATGAATTGTTTTCTTTCTTTTTTTTTTTTTTAACTTGACTGAGAATTGAGGTTTCAAAGTCTCCCTGGGGGAAGAGAATGTATTGATAGTAACTTTGATAACTTATACTTCTTACATGGTAAATAAAACATAAATCTGAAACATTTGGATAAAATCTCTGCATACTTATGAACTTAAGAAACTAAAATTCAATGACCTATATAATGAATAAATCTTAGAACCTTAGGCGTAAAAATAAACTATTTCTTTTTCCATAGCCTTTTCTTCTATCTAGATGTTTTTAATTAGTTGGTTCAAAGATGACCTGGAAATGGGCTCCTATGATGAGCATGTAATACTTAAGTAGTTTTCTTAACCCTGTACAAACTCTTCATTGATGAAGTTTGCTTTGAATTTTCAACTACTTAGGCTGGGCAGAATTGTCCCCCAGTCTCTGGTATTGAGAAATTGCATATTATGCATGTATTTTTCTCCAATGCTTAAATATCAAGTATTTTCTTTCCTACAGAGGACAGCAGAATCACTTCCGAAGTAACAACCTTACGGTCAGCCACGACTGACTTATAAGCTACCCAGTCTCTTTATATTAATGCAGCTCTCACAACCTTCTTTATAATCTTGTCCTCTCTTCACGCCTGCTTCCAAAATCATATAAATGATACCCCAAGTTCTCGTTCTTACCTATCAAATGTAACTTTCAACTCAGGCATTCAAAATTCATTTTCTAGCAACACAAGCTTTATTTCTCATAATCTTTCATCAACATGTTCTTATCATTGTAATTAATTAATTAACATTTTTGGAGACAGAGTTCCCTTCAGTTGTCCTGAGTAGAGCAGTTGTGGTGTCATCTCATAGCTTACAGCAACCTGGAACTCTGGGGCTCACATGGTCCACCTCAACCTCCCTGAGTAGCTGGGACTATAGGCCCCTACTATAATGCCTGAGTATTTTTAGAGACGGAGTCTCACTCTTTCTCAGACTGGTTGAACTCATGAGCTCAGGGAATCCACCTGCCTCGGACTTCCAGAGTGCTGGAATTACAGGCGTGAGACACCGCACTATTGTTTAAATAGTGACCCCCTGTATTTGCTCCCTATCACTTCATGACTTCGTGTTTTTTCTAACCTAGAGAGGCCCCCACCTCTTTACTAACGGCCAACTCCCTGCCATGATAGCCAACAGTCCATAATGGCCATTCAGAAACTTTGATCATGGAGCAGCTCATCAACTTCACTTGCTCCAGGGAACGGACGGCCACAGAAAATACCAAGGCCCCCAACCCAGAACAATCCTCCTCCCTTTGAATGACCCTGAACTCTCCACTTGCCCTGTGCAGCCAAATAAGGACTTCTAGGAGTACCTGGAGATCCATTAGGAATTCTCCCACTTCCAAAAAGAAAAGAAAAGAAAAGAAAAAAGAAATCCCACACTCCCACCATAATAGAATACTTTTCAACTAGAAATGGTCTGTGTATTCCCTCTTTTAAATGTATAAAACTTAGTTTGCTTGCTAATACCTTTAAACTCCTGTAGAGTTTAAGGAGTTGAGAAGGACCCTCCTAGCTTGGGTGAGATGGAATAAGGCATCCGGGAAGCCTGGAGAGGTGAGGAAGGCAACTCCCTACCCATGTACAGCCAAGGGGAAGGACCCTCAGGAATCGCAGCAAGGCCACGGACAGGGAGGCAAAACTGGGTGAGGCTAGGAAGCTCCCCACCCCCAAAGCCGGACAAGGACACACAGGCCTGTTCTAAAGCCAGCAGGCTCAGTAGGAAGTCAAAGGTCAACAGCAGAAGCAGCCAAGGAGACACTGAGGCCCACAGGAAAACCAAAGTCAAGAGAGAGGCTGCTTCCCCAACCAAACAGAAAATGAAGGCTAAGGCTACCTCTTCCCAGAGGTCTAGGGAAAGACCAGATGCCCAGGCAGCTTCCCCTGCTAAGGGCAGTGGATCCAAGACGGCACCTGCATACCTGGCCAGGAAGACGAGGCCCCTGTGGGCTCAAGAAGGCCTGGCTGCCCATTAGGGCCTCAGCATTCAAGGTGTCCAGCAAGAGGGCCAAAGCATAAAGCCGGGAGTGGGGTGAAGAGAGACAGTCCAGCAAACCATTGCTGTTTAGTTAATTGTAACCTATTTATCTTTTTTTTTTGAGTATTTTTTTCAAATTAATATGAGGGTACAATTTTTATGTAACCTATTTATCAATAAAAATAAAGACTTTTTTTTTCCTCACACAAACCAAAAAAGACATAAACGTAACAACTGGTGGATTCCCTGAACAAATTTCATGAATAAACAGTCTTTTAAAAATGTGTCTCACACTTATTTGTGTCTTTGGCACTATCTAAATTGTATAACATTTGAAGGAGCAGTTTGGGTTCCAACTTCTCTACGGCTATCCAACACTCACTTAGCCCTCTCAGATGCCTCTTTCTCCCTGTAGACTCACCCCCTTTCACACAAACAGCAAGGCGTGGAGAGGAGAGAAGCTATTTCTTCTCTTCTTTCCTCCATCTCCTTCTCTCCTCCTTTCTCTCTCTACTTTCCTTTTCTTTTAAAATATCAGATACCCAAAAGTGACCCTACACCAGAGCATATATTGTGGTCTTAATAAATGATTTTGAGCACACGTATACTCATCTCTGGAGACAATGAGCTCAAAACTGACCAAATACCCATGTTATTGTATATATGTACAAAAACATTTAGCCCACAGAGAATTTTTCATGTCCCTTTGATATTTATTATTAGAAGAAACCAGCATTTCCAACTATTCTTGCAAATGATGAAATTTTTTTTAAAAAACCTTTGTTCTTTTATAGAGATGTTTTTCAAAAACAATATATCTGTCTATTCTAGTAATCAATTATTACCCTCAGTGTTTGAATAGTATTCATCAATGTATGAGCAATGTACTAAGTTCTTAGCAAATGATTTTCAATGAATGCAAATATGAACAAATGACTGATTGAAAGATGTTTTTATAGGAAAAAAAGACTTGTAGATAAGGAAGCATAGAAATTTTGAAGCAGGGATAAAAGTAGAAAATGAACAAAGATTAAGGCCATTATTCCAGGGTGCCACACACCTCTGATTCTAATTGACTACTTTGGTGGGTGTTCTGTTTTTCAGCAATAGACTTGTAAACAGTGAAATACACATGGTGTCCTACTGAAAGCAATTTCCTTTTTTTTAAATTTCTAAGAACCCTGAGGAGATAAAATTCAAATAAGGAGAAACTATTTTTAATTTAAAAGGATTATCACAATATCTAAAAATACACCCTAGCTGGATTATTAATTTTGAAAATAGAAACACTCTTTGTAAATTTGTATAATCTGTTGGATTGCTCTGTATAATATTAGATATCCAGTAGGAACCCAAGCAGGGGGTTGTGTTAAGTACACTGGGATGAAGTAAATTAAAAGCTTCTTCTAGCTTTGTTTAGTGATTGATTGTAGCTCTGTTTAGTGACTGATTCTCAGAGACTTCTTTGGTGGGTCTATATTATATTCTTTACTATAATTTTCCAAAATAATTTGCCTTTCTTTCTTTTTTCTTTTTTAAACTATACATACAAGTTTTAGTAACTACTTTTTATAGTCACTATATTTTTATAGAAATAGCATGATGCTTACTTTTATGTATTTAGTTGTTGGGTCATCATGCCCAGAATTCTAGTCAAATATTAATGTGGATGTGTCTATGGGGGTGTTTTAGAATGATTGATATTAATGTATAATTTGTTAAACTTTGAGTAAAGCAGACTTCCCTCTGCTATGACCAGAAAGTCTGTGTCCCTACAAAATTCTTAGGTTGAATCTAATCACTAACACAAAGATTTTAGGAGATAGGGCTTTGGGGGGGGGGGGAATTAGATCACAGTTAGCTCTGTTTTCAGTCATGTGAAGACAAAACAAAAAGATGACTGTTTATAATCAGGAAGTGGGACCTTATCAGACTCCAATTCTGCCCCCACCTTGGACTTCCCAGCCTCCAGAACTATGAGAAATAAATTTCTACTATTTATAAGCCACTAGTTTGTGGTATTCTGCTATAGCAGCCCACACTACCTACAACACCCTCCATAATGTGGTAGGAGGTGGGGGTTCATCCAATCAGTTGAACACCTGATTAGAACAAAAAACTGACCACTCCAAGCAAGTGGAATTCTGTCAGCAGACAGCCTCCAGACTGGCTTTGCAGTCTCCAACCTCCTGGCATGCCTTCCATTTTGGAATGTGCCATCCACCCTTCATAATCACATGAGCCAATTCTTTAAAATACATCATCTGCACGTGCACACAGACACATACACATCCCATTGGTTCTGATTCTCTGGAGAACCCCAACTAATGTAATCGATGACTAGAACTTGAAGATAACAAAGCTCAAATAATTAGATTTTCTTCTAACATGAAATTTTACCTGAGATCTAGATCAGTGAAAGCAAGTGGGTTTCCTCCCAAGTACTACCCCCAGGGGATTAGCTGTGTTGTCTGGACTGATCCTGGATAAGCAGCAGTTGGGGCACCGGAGGGGCCGAGGGGTCCTGCCAGTAGCAGAGGGTTGAGGAGGGCACCGCAGGGCTGTCCAGTCCCCTTCCAGGAAAGGCAGCTCCCTCCATCCCACCCAGTAATATACAAGGAAAATCGTTGTGTGCACAAGTCATTCTCTAGAGAGTTACACTTCCCACTGAGGAATTAGTGTTTTCTTTCTAGTTTCTATTTATTCAATGACAATATTAAAATAACTCATTTCTAAAATGTGAATTAATAATCTTAGAAGAGATATCAAGGGAAAAGAAAAATAATTTACCATTCTAGACAAAAGCAAAATTAATTTTTAAAATCTTCTTAGTATTTGAGGAAGTTGTAAGATTCAACCTGGACAGATAGAAAATATTACTCTTTTTTTTTTTTTTCAGGAAGAGACTTCTGATAATTTTACTTTTAGTGCCTTCATATGGCCATACAATAAAGATTTTTCTACACTTATATTGTTTTACTTAGCTTTATTTTCTGGAGAAACAACCTTATTTTGGGTTCGTACACTCATTAAAATGAGCAGTGCTAAGAATCTGAACGAGAAGTATGTTTCATAAGAGAACACACCCTGAGAGCTACCTCTGGATCTATTTTTTACAGAATGACTTTAAAAGCATACGAGCAGAAGGAAGTGATTTGTTGGTTCAACGATGCAGTCACCACAAAATGAAAACCTCCCTTTATTCAGATCTTAGCTCACAGAGGCCTTAAACACCTATGTGCCCTTTACTGCCTCTGCTTATTATATGGTATAACTATTCCTTCAATGTTTATCTCTCCCACTAAAATATAAGTTCTTGGGGGCACAGATATTTCATTTTTCTTATTCATTGTGTGCCATCAGGACCTACAATAGTGCCTGGCATTTATATTAAAAAGTAAAATTGCCATAAGAATGTGTGGATGGTTGGGTAGACAGATTGTTTTATACTGTAAATATTTAAGCAACCATTAAGAGAAAATTAGTTAGGACATTTGAGACTAATACAACTATTTTATAGACAAAAGTAACATTTATTAAGGCTTTTTTAAAATACAGGGTTTTACTAACGTCTATTTCCTGCAAAGAAACATCTTCATTCTCTTTCTATCAGTGAGTGATGATTCTTGGTCTGTGATCTCCTGCTGAGATATTCAGAAGGATCCTTGCCTCTCTAACTCTTCTGGATCCTGTAGGGCCTGGGTTGAATTCCTACATGTAGGGAATAATTCTTGTATATTGGAGCAGGTCTTCCCAGACCCAGGATGAAGTGCACCCGGAGCAAGAGTGGGAACAGGTGGAAAGTTCAGTTGAGACGTATCCAGAGCTCAGTAGTGGGAGATAAGGCAGGAATAAAGACTGGAGCCAAAGAACGAAGAGTCTGCGGAGAGGACATTGGCTAAGGGAATTTACTGCTTAAGTCAAAAGTGGAGTCCTTCTCCTGCCCCAGGCAGGAATGAATGAAAAAAATGTAGGACTGATTATGAGTAAGGGAGAAATGATCACAGAGATAAAGCTCTCTGTGTCTTCATTCACAGCATATAAATATCTTCTCCCATTCTAAGGGAGAAGGGAGTACCCAGGGCTATGAAAAGCTTATGAAAACTAAATTCTAAAGAGAATGCAAATTAATCCACAAGAAGAGAGCAAACAACCCCATTGATAAGTGGGCAAGAGGCTTGAACAGAATCTTCTCTGAAGAAGACAGACAAATGACCAACAAACACATGAAAAAATGTTCACCACCTCTCATCATCAGAGAAATGAAAATCAAAATGACTGTGATACCATCTGACCCCAGTGAGAATAGCCCACATCGAAAACATCCTGAAATTGCAGATGCTGGGGGAATGTGGAGAGAAGGGAACACTTTTGCACTTCTGGTGGGGTTGCAAGCTAATACATCTCTATGGAAGGAAGTATGGTGAATCCTCAAAGAACTAAAAGTTGACCTTCCATTTGATCCCACAATCCTATTACTAGGCATCTACCCAGAATAAAAACTACCATTTACCATAAGGACAATTGTATTAGAAAATTTATTGCAGCTCAATTCACAATTCACAAGAAGTGGAAGCAATCCAAGTGCCTATCAACCCAGGAATGGATTAACAACTGTGGAGTATCTATACCCTGGAGTACTATTCAGCCATAAGAAAAAAATGAAGATTTTTACAACTTTTGTGTTTACCTTGATGAAGGTGAAATACTTCCTTCTTAGTAAAGTATCTTAAGAATAGAAAAAAAAATACTCAATGTACTCAATTTTAATATGAAACCATATATAAGCAACCATATGAAAGAAAAACACAAGTATATTCCAGCGAGCAGGAGGGGAGAGGAGGGAAATGGAGGGGGGAGGAGGGCGGGTTACTGGCACGTTCTCACCTAAAGTGCAGGATGTGAGAGTGTTCGGCACGTCCCTGAGCGAAGGGCTCAACTACAACTTGAACTTTACCTTACAAACAAAATCAATGTAACCTAAACACTTGTACCCACTTACTAATCTGAAATTTTTAAAAAAGAAAACAAAAAAATCTTTGTCTGTCTTCACCAAGAAGACCTATATGTTTTTATTTGTATGAGAAAAATACCATATTTATAAAATAATATTTGTCCGTTCTTGGTGCCAACTAGATAATAATACTATTTGAATTATTATAAATAAGAAAAAAATTGTTTATGATATCACCCTTTCAGCATTGGGAATCTTTGATATTTTTTTCAAAATGATGAGTTACGCAGATAACAAAGATGTAAGCAAATGTAACAAAGGTTGCATCATTGATTTATAGGCCAATCAAGGATTTTCACTTAACATCGACATCTTTATCTACAAATTTCGCATCCTCAAGCAACCACCAGGGATAATGCTAAAAGATCAGAACAGTGACATGCTTGTAAACAGACATACTGAAGTTATTCATACGTGAGCTCCTTGGGTATTCAATCACTATGTACCTTTATTTTCCCCATTATCATAAAAATCTAAACAACCTAACAACTTCACTCATGAATGTGAAAAGCATCCAATTATTAAGTTAGAAAGCCAAGTAGGAGAACTGGAAGGATGAGGGCAATGTAGGAAGAGGACAGGTTGTGTAAGGCTAGGCAGTGAAAATAGAAAAATAGACAAGGCGATCAGAGGAATTACGATTTGTAACATTTAATATTCATAATGTTTGCAGGTTCATCATTAAGTATTAAAAGAAATAACAATGGTGGCTTGGAAAAAAATGAATGGTTGATCAAAGGAGAGCATCCTTAGGTGATTGGTAAAAAACTTCAGGGTTAAGGAAAGGCGGGCTGCTGCTTTTCCTCTGGGGGACGGTAGAGAGGATCAAACTTTTTGGATAGGTAGATACATGCACAGGGAAGATAAGATACTTAAGTAGGCAGTCCTAATTTTAAATAGTTGCAGTGAAATTGGCTAGGGCTGGGCTTGAACACTCTGTGTATGTGGGGCCGATACCCTACTCCTTGAGTCACAGGTGCCGCCCAAGATGTAGTATATATTAAAAGTCAAGAAAGAAATAATAAGTAGAAACATTTGAAGTTTGTATTTCATCCAAAGAGTACCAAGGAAAACTCTGGGGTATAGAGAGAAAAATGATCAGGGTGCCAGTCTCTAAAAGGTTGGCAGTAATATGGAAAATAATTGAGAAAACCCTAGAAATTCTACCAACCAAATGAAGATTTATTTTTCTCTTATGTATGTCAGATTTCAAGGAGTTTACTCAATGATTTTAATAAATCAGAAATCCAAAAGGGGAGTTACAAAACTGGACACATGAAGGGGACATGTATTTATTATAGACATTTGGGCATTGTCTTCAATATGGTCTCAACTCGGCCAAAGAAATAAACGTTTGTCAATACAAATGATGACTCAGTTTCATCAAAAATTTGAACATTACTTAAACTCCACGTCATTCAGAGAAAACATACAGGTGATAAACATTCTGGAATCATTGCAGAATGAATGAATGGTGAAAATAAAGATCTTGGCACAGTATAAAATAATCTGGATATTGAAACAATAGTGATTTGGTGCCTCATAAAGAGGAGATCAAGTCAAAGGAAGCATTCACAAAGCAGCGGAGAAACCAAGAAGTCATTTCTAGGCCCAGCGCCCATACCACAGTGGTTACGGTGCCAGCCACATACACCCAAGTTGGGGGGTTCAAACCTAGCCCAGGCCAGCTAAACAACAGCCCAAGAGTTTGAGGTTGCTGTGAACCACGGAGCTGTGATGTCAAGGCACTCTACTGAGGGTGACATAGTGAAACTCTGTCTAAAAAAAACAAAAAGTTATTTCTTATCAAAAAAGAGTAGTTAGAAGTTTTGCATGGTAAGAAGAAATAAAAGTAAATACAAGGGAACTAAGTTTCTCAGTTCTGTATACCTGCTGTACTTTATAAAAGTGTTTTAGTAATTTGAAATGAGATTAGGCTTTATAGAGTTAGCAAATTAAAAAAAACAACAACAGTACATGAAGTCAGCTTTGAGTTACATGGGAAATACTTACACCAAAACATTATTTGTTATCTGTAATTCAAACTGAACTTGGCTGCCTGTATTTTATCTAGTAATTCCAGATCATATAATTTTAGCTCTCTTAGTTCTTTCTGCATAGGAAAAAAAGGGTTGCATGGACAGAAAGCAATAAAAAGTATTCAAAAGTATAAGAATAAGAAAGAAAAGACGAAAAACAGTTGCTCAAAAGAGACATAATTCGAATTTTTATCTAGGGGTGGGCTATAAATTCCATTGTTTTGATATAAAAAGTCCAGGGAGAATGGCACAAAATTCCAAGAAAGGCAATAGTTCTGGCTCTGAAAGATTGAATAGTCTGACTCCAAGACAGAGGTAAACTTTTTTCACAAAGGTCAACTTGCTTCATCCTCGTACCTTGAAGCATCATCAGCTCCTAATTATTTAGTCAAATATCAAAGGCTCACCACAAATTTGATGGTCTTTAGGGACAGACCCTGTCCTGTTGGAAAGGGCTGGGCTTTACACTTGCATGATGATATCTATTCAACAATATAAACATTGAACTGTTCAGTTTTACAAATTTAAAAATACAGATGACATTACAATAAAAGTTACCTACCCATCCCTCCCCCCAATAAATAAATGAACAAGGCTCTCATAAATTGTTGGGGTACCAAAAATTTTGTGCATGTAAATGAAATAAATATAATGATATAATGAAACTTTACAGAGAATTTTAAATATCCACCTTTAGTATTTTCTTTTACAAATATATAACTAAACAAAGAGATTTTGGAATAGTAAACTTGAGGTTGATACTTGGCTGGCCAAGATGAACATCAGGGAAGATTTACCTATTCAATGCAGCCTCATGCAATGATAAAGGTGACCTACAGAGGGAGCTCAAGCGCCACAGAGGATATAGGCTTGCAGAGGTGAGTCAAAATACAGCTAATGTGTAATCACAGTAATTAATTAATTTGTTTACTCCAAAATTGGAAATGAAAACTCCTAGTGTTTAGGAGTCCAGATAGGAAAGTATACAGTTTTTAAAAAGACATAGACATGCAGTGAGTTACTTGGTTTATTTATTGAGATTTTCCTCTGTCACTATTTTATCTGTATTTGCTTATTCCCATGACCTTATGAAATAAATACTAATTTTTCCTAATTTTATAGATGAAAAATTGAGGCACAAAATAGTTTTTGCATCTTTTCCAAAATCACTTCACTAGGAAATGGCAGAGATGGAATAAAAAGGCATTGTGATGGGGCTCATACCTGTTGAATTTCCTCTTTCCCTGGTATTATGAAAAATGCCTTAAGTTACTGAGAAAAGAATGCTGGTGTCTGTGTAAGAGATGTGGTGTGGCTGCAGCCCCACGGAAAATCACGTTACATTAACAGTTTGGGGTTACAATCTTTTTTGTTCTGTTTAGTTAACTTCTAGAAATGGCATTAAAACCCTTAAACATTTATTCAGCAAAATTCATGAAATCATACACTTTTTGTCCATCATAAACACAATCTTCTTTTTTGTAGAAAGTTTCTGTGTCTGCCACATTAAACAGTTATGGACATTAAGTTTGTATGCAGAATTGTTATACATACCAACAAAGTAACCATTTATTCAGATATAAACTCAAAAGAAAAGAAAAAACACTTTTGTGCTATTTTATCCATGCAGAGTTCTACATACTATCTATCTACTAACCACTAGATTCTTGGATACACTCTTAAAAATACTTACCTGCATTCTCTCCCTCTTTATTATTTTCTTCCTTTTAGTTCCTAAAGAGATTATCCATATTATAACCAATTTGAGGACAGTTGCCCCAAATCGCTTGTGGTCCATCCTGAGGCAAGCCTTCACAGCGAATATTGAAACCATAAACAATAACAGCAAGTAATTCTTCTACGATAAAGCACAGCAACTTAGTGGACTGAAGGGTGCTTTTATAGGAATTGTCATTCATAAGAAATTAATAGTTGAATCTACATATGAAATAGAGAAAGATGAGAGCAAGTAGTTATTGAAGGAAAATGCCAGATAACCTGAATTTTATATTTGTTTCCTGGAAAATGAATCTAAACAAAGAAATGATGGGTAGGCCTAGACCTCGAGCATCTCGTAGGGTCATATAAATAGTCTGTATTTCTGTATTCAGCACAGACACTTTGAAATAAAATACATTCTCAATGGGACGATTAAGCGGAGAAGTTCCCTAACATTTATTGATTCTGATGTAAAAGAGAAACAAAATGAAAATTTGTAATGGCATTTCATTCAAACTATCACTGAAGGTGCCTCTGGCTTCACTGGGATTAAGACAACTATTCAGAAAGAATTGAAAGAACAGGGAATTACTTATGCAAAATGCTGTGTGTGCTTTTTTGGGAAGGAATTTTTGATCTATATATCTCATGACAATCCAAATTTAGTGTCCACTTCTATTTTGTCATCAGCTCTCTCCCATGGCAGCTAGAATTTTAGATTTTATATTAACTTTTTATTGATTTTTAAAGTAAGTATTTACAGCCAGACCAAAATTATTTGTGCAGGACTGTTTTAATAAACAGGGACAATCATAACTCATATCTTTACTTTTTTAAGTGTTTGGTAATGTTTCTTCTTCAGTAACAGTTTGCAAGGATGTATATATGACCAAGTTTCCACCACTATTTACCTGTACGAATGCCAACAGTAGGTGCTTATCGGATGCCCACAATGGATTCAACCTTAAATCACTGAGAATCCACTCCAGGCCAGTCAACCACAGGAACCAGACATGTACAGGGGAACAGACAAGCCCCCTGACCTCAAGAAACTTTTGCTTTGTTGAACAGAAAGAGATTCAAATAAGCATTTATAACACAAAGTGGAATGAGCTGTACGGAACTGTATACAAGATACACTTTTCAAAGTGGAACCAGCACTCAGATTAGTTACAGAAGATGAGTCTCTGAGCAAGTGCAAAACTACAGTGGCACGTTTAGAAACCCACAATCTGTTATTGCTAGAATACAACTCAAAGGGTGAGGCTAGAAAAAGTGGCATGACAGAGGCAAGAAAAGCAGGCAGAAAAGGGCCAAATAATGATGTTTTTGACAATTCCTAGGGGTTTGGATTTTTATCTTGCACATTTCAAAGAATTTGGGGCATGGCAACTAATAGAGGGCTTGTTTAGGACAGTAGTTTTGAAGATTTTAAGAAGCTGTGTTGGAAGAATTAAGTAATTAGATCTAAAAAATAAATGAATATGAGAACTTTAACTTGAGTCCCAGGTTTTCGGTATTAAATGAAATTTAAGTGTTCCTGGAATAGGTAAATCATTGATTGTATGCCAAATTCCAAGCAGAAGAGCACAAAAAAATTTTTTTAAGTGCATTTAATGTAGAGAATCAGAATTTCCCATGGTTAAGATTTAAAAAAATAATAATAAATTCGCAATCCAAAAGCAGATAAGGAAATCCTATAGTAAGTAAGAGTAAGAAGAGTAAGACTTCAGAGATGACAGGATAGCCAGCTGTGATCTGTGAAGCACATGTGATGTTTAAAGAAATAGAGGATAGAAATTTAAAAAGAAAGAAGCAAGCTGAAAACACATAGGACACAGCAGAATGGATATAATTATAGAAAGAATTAGCCCCACATGGGCAATCAGAGAGCCAGTGGGGTGTGGAGGACCCCAAGGAAGGAGGGGGGCCCATGCAGCATACACTGGGCAGGGTGAAGAGGTTCCCAAAGTGGGGGTCACTTGCTATGAGTTGTCAGAGGCTGATGAGGGCGAGGACAGTGTCCTTCCTGTCCATCTGGGAAGGGAGCTGCCTCAGGGGGGGGATCAGGGGCTGAGTGAGGGTTCGAGGGGATCCACACATGGGGGTCCGGCTGCAGGGGTGATGAGAAATTGGTTACAAACAGGAGGTTTAGTACGTAAGTAAGAATGCTGGAGGTAAGGAGAGTGAGGGTTCTCCAAGTGGAAGAAGGGGGTAGAATTAGGGAAAAGTGGAATACTAAGCAGAACCCCAAATCATCGGGTTGGTTTTGAGACTACTAGCATGATGTCACAACCTGCCGTGTGAAAACAAGGAGAGAATTAAGTACTGATGCAAATGTGTGTGTTTCCCTGCACACAATCATACTTCTACTCCCACCTCTGTCCACTGACAGGACCCAGGACCACAATACCCCAAGAGTAATGAGCACACTTGGCACCCAGAACTTGGCTTCTAAAAGTCTTTCTCCACAAAGAGGAACCAAATTTTCTTGAGGAAAAGAATGGTTCTAGTCTGGGGTGAAAAAGTACAAGAGAATTTTGGAATAACTATCTGTGCCAAAAAGCATGAAGGCACTCAAAAGTGTCTGGTACCACCATGAAAGGATACAGCCACCAGCTTGGAGGGGCTCCCAGTGGCCCTAAATCTGGGGTGACTTGGTAATAATGTATTACAACACATTAAATAAAATAGGAAACCAATAATCTACACTAATATAAGTATATAGAAAATAAGTGAAAGATTTGATTAGGAGAAGGTGTAGGGTTCAAAGTACCACTATAAAATACTTACAAATTACCAAGGGGATAAAATGTCTCCATAGTGAAGAAACCCAGTGTACAACACCTGTATTAGTTGGTATTCTCCACAGAAACAGAATCAACAGGGTGTGTGCATATGTATGTGTGTGCATGCATGAAGAGCTTTATTGTAAGGAATTGGCCTGCCTAATTATGGATGCTGGAAAGTCCCAGAATCTCTCATGTGAGTTGACAAGCTAATGACCCAGGAAAACCTACAATTTAGTTTTAGTTTGAGTCTGAAACATGAAAAAGCAGGTGTCTAAACCCAAAGGCTACCAGCCAAGAATTTTCTGTCACTCGGGGAAGGGTCAGCCTTTTTTTCAACTCAGGCCTTCAGCAGATTAGACAAGACCCATGTACATCAGGGAAGCCCACCCACTATACTCACTCTACCAATTCAAGTCCCATCCAGAAACCCTCTCACAGACACAGCCAGATGACGTCTGGCCAAATTTCTAGGCAACCTGTGTTTCTGTTGACACATAAAATTAATCATCACACTGTATGCATCAAACGATCGAAATAATGGAACCATATGAGATTAAGCATCACCTGATTTGATGTTACAAGAATGACACAGTGTTGCACCTGTGATATTCCTGCCAAAAGAGCATAACTTGAACCTAATCATGAGGCAAATGGAGACAAATTTCACCAAATAAACAGCCATACATCTTTAAAATGTCAAAGTCCAGGATGTCAGGGAAAGACTAAGGAATGTTTCAGACGAAGGGAATGAAGAACCCACAAACTGACTACACCACACGAGTCTGGACTGCATCCCTGTGCTATAGAAAATTCTGATAGAACAATTTGTGAAACTCAGATGGAACATAAGGATTCTACGAAAGTAGTGAAATAATGCTAATTTCCTGACTTGGGTGGTGATATTATGGAGACATATGTAGGAGAGTATTATTTGTGGAAATCACTTAAGTATTTGAAAATGATGTCAACTTACTTTCAAATGACTCAGGAGAAAAATGAATTCTTTAGTATCTATACATTTTCTGTGGGATTGAAATTATCTAAAAATATAACATTTATTAGATTAGTTTTTGTTTTTTTTTTTGCTGAGGCTACTGCATCTTTAACATACTTTTTATAACATTTATTAGATTACTTTAGTTTTGTTTTTTTTTTTTTGCCAAGGCTACTGCATCTTTAACATACTTTTTTTTGCACAAAGCATTTTCCTGAAAAAGATGAGTATTTCAAAATAGAATATTCCCATTAAAATTATTTTAAAATACTAAAGATTTTAAAGGTTGAGTGACTAGAGTGAGAGACTGTGATGCCTCCAGCTGTGTTCTTCTTTCTCAAGATTGCTTTGGTGATTCAAGTTTTTGTGGTTTCATAAAAAAAATTAGGATTTTCTCTCTATTTTTATAAAAAATGCCATCAGAATTTCGATAGTATCTTGATTACTTTGGTTGATGTGCACACTCTAACAATATTAATTCTTCCAATCCATGTGCACGAGCTATCTTTCCATTTATTTGTGTCTTCTTCAATTTGTTTCATCAATGCCTTACAGTTTGCAGCGCACAAATCTTACACTTCCTTGGACAAATTTCTTCCATTCATCCATGAATAAAGAAAATGTGGTGTATACAAATGGGGCATCACTCAGCTGTAAAAAGGAAGGAAATTTGCCATTTGCAACAATATGGATGAAAATGGAAGGCATTGTACTCAGTGAAACAAGACACTCACAGGGAGAGAAACACTGTGTGTGTCACTGACATGTGGAATCCAAAATATTCAACTCATAGAAACAAGGAGTAGAATAGTGGTTGCTAGGATCTGGGGGTGAGTAAATGGGAAGATGTTTGTAAAAGGACATAACTTTTTCGTTATAGGATCTAATACATGGGTGACTGATTAATTAATTAATCTGATAGTGATAATCATTATATATACCAAATCATCATGCTATATACTTTGAATATGTACAGTCTTTGCTGATTGAATATTTTAAAACCCAAAAATATATGATAAAAAATTAAAACTTTGAAAAGGGATGAAAGCTGAAGTTGGATCAAGATCTTGGGTACAAGGGAGGAGTGAAGGTGGTGGATGAAGTATCATATTTCTTCAAAAGTATTTTCTTCATTTAACGTGGTGAATATAAGAAGCAATTGAATCATATATTGAATTGCATGTCAATATTAGAAAAAAAATCTAAATGTTTGGAAACAACGTATGAACAGTTACGTTTTTACATAAGATTGGAAATTCATACCACAATGTATGGGAAGTTTCCTTTAAGTCCTCCTTACCATTTTAGCAAAATTCATATTTAAGACTTAGAAAGATGGTTGTAAGCTATAAAATATACCATTAATAGAGTCAATGATTAAATATTCCATCATTTTCTTTTCTTTTCTTTTTAATTAAATCATAGCTGTGTACATTAATGCAATCGTGGGGTACAACGTACTGGTTTCATATATGATTTCATCATTTTCTTTTAAACCTGAATGGCGTTTATTTTTTACTTTATCCTATTGTGGTTTCAATTCTAATCTGTGCCTGTTACATCAGCAGAAAAGATAAAAAATAACCTACCTTTACAAGATTAATTTGATGCCTTTGTGTACATAGACAAGAACATATTTTAAATGCTATGGTGAGTGTAAGAATATTGATTAGTACACAGGAGTTTCCACCAAGCTTGAGGACAACACTGCCCATAACTGTAATTCCATTAACCCAACATGATAAAGTATGAACACCCTTTCCCCCACGTCCATTTGAAACCTGTCACTGAGTCTGCACTAACACGTGTAGATACCAACTGAAACACTTTCTAAGTTATAGACTAGGGGTTTTGTTTTGACTTGTGTAAACACTTTCTTTTCTCAGGTCAGACTTTATTGGCTCACATGAAGATAGCAAAGCTTTTCCAAACGGATCACCCATCTGCTGAACTGCCACATCTTCATTATTTTCATTGACTTGAAACCAAAGGAGTTTTAATATACTTGGGTTAAAAGTTTGACCAAAGAATCTAATTTTCATAGCAGTTCTCTAAAGGAGTTTAATTCAAGCTGTTTGTTCTTGAGCAAAGCTGTGGATCTCAGTTCACAAATGAAGGAGCTCATTCACGCACTGGAGCTGCTGTGGGCTCCTCAGACATAAGCAAAGGAGTGAACTTTGTGCACCCTGGGTGTACTACTTTCAACCAGAGCAATGCTTTTCCCCAGCATTAGAACTGCACAGTAGGATTTGGGGGGCTCTAAGTAGTGTCTTCTCTATGGCAGAAGAAAAAATTGAGTACCCCATTCTAATGAAAATTCTCTATTTTAAATTCACTAGAAGGGTATGATTAGAGATTTATTTATTTATTTATTTATTTATTTATTTATTTATTTATTTAGAGACAGAGCCTGGATAGAGTGCTGTGGCATCACAGCTCACAGCAACCTCCAATTCCTGGGCTCAAGTGAGTCTCCTGCCTCTGCCTCCCAAGTAGCTGGGACTACAGGCGCCCACCACAATGCCCACCATTTTTTGGGGGGGGTTGCAGCCATCATTGTTGTTTGGCAGGCCTGGGCCGGGTTCGAACCTGCCAGCTCAGGTGTACGTGGCTGGCACCTTAGCCCATTGAGCCACAAGTGCTGGGCCGAGACATTTATTTAGATAGTAACTTATATCTAAATGTGAATGATGGGCAGCTTCCAGACCTCAGTGGGCAGCGTGCTGGCCACATACACTGAGGCGGGAGGTTCAAACCCAGCCCTAGCCAGCTAAAACAACAGTGGCAACTACAACAACAAAAAAATCACTAGTGTTGTGGCGGGCGCCTATAGTCCCAGCTACTTAGGAGGCTGAGGCAAAAGAATCTCTTAAGCCCAAGAGTTTGAGGTTGCTGTGAGCTGCGATGCCACTGCACTCTACCGAGGGCAACATAGTGAGACTCTGTCTCAAAAAAATAAATAAGGATGAAGGTAAAATGTGAATGCTCCAGGAAGAATAAGAGGCTGTTTATATCTATCTGTTTGCTTTCTCAGCCTTCCTCTCTATTACAAAAATCAAACGTCCTTGCTTCTAAAGCAGGATCCTTCTCTTGTACACTCGGTATTATCTTCCTCCGTCTGGTCTGTTCAAGGAAATTTCTCTAGCACCACCTTCTTTCCTCTGCATTATCGATTACTTTACCCTCTGCCGATTTCTTTCCAATATCGTACAAGTATACCTCTGCCATTAAAACAAAATCTTATTCATTCTTCTCTAGCAGCAAAACTTATTCAAAACAATAAGGGTCTCTGTTCTCTGCTTCCAATTACATGACTTTCATTCTTATTTAAAACGACTCTGAACGAGCCCAGCAAGACAGCTCTTATTAGGCTCATCGTTCTCCGTCCTCCTCTAATTGGCCAATCAGCAACATCCGACCTACAGGCTCATTTACTGTTCCCTGAAACAGTCTCATTCACAGGCTGCAGAGCAGCGACCCTGAGTCATTCCATTCTTACCTGCTGCTTCCCGCTTCTTCCTTACTTCACCACTTACCATTAGAGAGCAGACAGAGCCCCTCTCAGACCTTTCATCTTCTCTTTCTGATTCATTCCCTTAGCACCCTCCTCCAGACCCTCAACGTCAGATGGTGCCTGAACCAATTCAGGGTTCTCCCATTCAGGGCTCTCCCAGTTTTACATCCCTAGCCTGATGTCTTCCTTGAACTCCAGATTTGTGTATTAAACTGTCTGAATTTTATATTAAACGTGTTCCCTGGAATAGTGAGTAGCAGACAGCCAAGATTCAACACATCTACAATCATATTCTAGACCCTGACCCCCAGAGTGGTCTGTCTGTGACCTTTGCCATCTCACTACGTGGCACCTCTGAACTTTCAAATACTCGGGCTAAAAAACTGAGTGCCAGTCAGGACCCTGACGTTCACTGTCCCCTATGTCCCTCTGATGCCATGTCCCACTCAGAATCCAGCCACTTCCTATGGCCCCTCCCAGTGACATCACCTGTAAATTTGCAGCAGTTTCCTAACCGGTTGACCTTCTTCCACCTTGCTTCCCAAAGGCCTATTTTCGACATAGAAGTTAGAATGAGTCTTTTACAATCACAAGTCACATGATGTCATGTCTCCATTTAAAACCTTCAAATGTTTCACATACCACTCAGACAGAATGGACTAAAGGCCAATGATTATTTTTGATTGGATGACAAGAGTCTAGATGTTCCCCATCTGCTTGCACTCCAACCTGTTTGACTTCACCTTCTCTAATGCAACTCCCTGGCCTCCTTAGTTCATCCAGGGCATCTTCCTGCCCTGGGCTTCTGCACCTGTCATGCCTCCTGCCTACATTGTTTTCCCCTGTGTATCTTCCTCACCTGCAACCTTGGTGCTGCTACACACCTGCCGTTTTCTCCAAGAAGCTGTTCATGGTCATTGTTTAAAATTGCAGCTCTCATGATCACTGTTTAAAATTGCAGAATGATTTTGAAGTATTTCTTCTTTTTCTATTGTCTATAAGATTTGGTATGATCTGTTTTTTGAAAATATCTTTTATTTTTATTTATAAATATTAGTTGTCTATTTTTTGAGACTTTGGAAAAAAGTAATAAGAAGGTAGCTGATGACTCCATACTGAACCTCAGAGTCAAAGCATTCTATGATAGACATACTCTTATCTGACAATGTGAATGTTACTTTTTTTGCATTATTATTATTATTGCTCAATATTTCATTGCAGCAATCATCTGATTTCTTTTCTGAATGTATTTATCTTCATTCATTCTTTATGAGGTTTTTGTTTCTAGTCCTTACCTTAAACATTGCTATTGTTATTAAATTTTAAGCCTTTTTAATTTTGTGAAGGCAAAAAGTGGAAACCAAATAAACACATGTATATGTATAGAGAAAATAAGGAAAAAAAAATTGCAGCTCTTTCCTTCCCCATGTGTTTGTCTCTCCCTTCCTTGTATTTCTTTCTACAGAACTTATCACTTTCTGATACACACAAGGATTTATTTGTTCTGTTGATTGTCTGCGTCCTCCCACTAAAATATGAGTTCAATGAGGGCAGACATTTTCATAAATTTTGTTTTCTTCTGCTTGTTCAATAGTAGAATGAGGGTGGCACCTGGGGCTCAAGGATTAGGGCACTGGCCCCGTATGCTGGGGGTGGCACGTTCAAACCCGGCCCTGGCCCAAAACTGCAAAAAAACCCAAAAAACCCCAATAATAATAGAATAAAAGCAGACACTAAATGAATGTGTTTTGCATTAATAGGTGAGCCTTGAATAAATTCTGTGCTACGTATACTCAAGTAGCATGACCTGTGAAGAGACAAGTTAGTAAAAGGGAAGAAGACCAATTTCTTTGGTCTGCAGTGAGTAAGCAGGATAGTCCTGAGAAAAAATCTCTACAAGAGGCAATTTGTAAAGCTATGGACTGGGATAGAGTTACTAAGGGAGGTTGGAGGGCAACAAAATAATTTCTTTAAAGCACACTCTGACCCTAACTATATCTGCTAAAGATATGTTGAAGGAAGGTTTAGTCTGGTGATATTTTCTGCTGTTTTTTTCTTGTATCCTTTCCTCATTCCCAAGACACAGTATGAAGTCATGACTTAAGTTCCAACTAACAAGACCAAACCCTAATGTGGGTAACTGCTGTTAGAAGGTGCTCCCTATTTAAATCATTCTAATTCATTAGGAAGTAATCAGGAAGAAGGAAATGATTCCTCAGAGCAAGAAGGAAAAGGTTTTCACTCGGACAATCAAGATCTTTATCAGATTAAAACAGCAATAATAGCAGCCATCCTTCATTGTGACAAGGTGACAATTATGTTACATCTATTATTTCTAATCTTAACAGGCACATTGAAAAGAAGGGATGATAACACTTTATCTGATAAGGCCCTGGGGGCTTTCAAAGTAACTTGCCTTAAAACATTAAGAAGTTATACACTGAGATAAAGATTCAAATCCCTGTTAGAATCCTGGTATGCCCATTCTGTTGTAACAAAGCATGAATAAATTCTTAATATTTCATACTTTACTTACAAAATTGTTTTGTTTGTGTGTGTTTGGAGACAGAGTCTCACTCTATCACCCTCCGTAGAGTGCTGTGGAGTCACAGCTCACAGCAACCTCCAGCTCCTGGGCTTAAGCGATTCTCTTGCCTCAGCCTCCCAAGTAGCTGGGACTCCAGGTGCCCGCCACAACGCCCAGCTAATTTTTGATGCAGTTCAGCCGGGGCCGGGTTTGAACCCACAGCCCTCGGTATATGGGGTCGGCGCCCTACTCGCTGAGCCACAGGCGCTGCCCTACAAAATTGTTTTTTAAGAAAAGAATTCCAGTCCCCAGCACTAGAATGTTAAAGAAGTGCAGATATAAACTCAAGAAAGCACAATAATTTAATGTTGTTTCATTTCAGAGTTCAACTTCAATGTGAAGCTGATATAGTCAGTTCTTTAAAAGTTTCAGATGCTGTTGCAAAGCTGCATGAGGAAGGGATCATTTCAGAGAGAAGGTCAAACTGCATAGGGCACTTTAAACATAAGTAACATCAACTCGTCCTATGTAGGTGACTCATATATATCCCCACACTAAGGAGGACAAAAGTCATTTTCACTAGGTATTGTCTTCATTCCCTTCACATATTTGAGCTAGTAAGAAAATATTTTAGCAAAATAAATATCAGTTGTGCTAAAACTCTTCAAGACTATAAAACAAAGGATGACCCTAAAAACATTTCCTTTTCAGTTGCAAAATCGTACATTTGTGAAGTTCTCTAGATTCACAAGGGGCCACTGACAATTGAATTTGTAAATGATAGTTGTATTTTATAGTGAGCGATACGGCACCATATTCATTTCTGTAATTATTTTAGAACTTTTATATTGTCACTTATATTTGAAAGCCCTTAGGACATGAAAAACACAGCCAAGATAATTGAGGGTTTATTATTTGAAATGTTTACTTAACTCCAAGTAATGTAATTCAATTCAATAAATCTTTATAAAATGGTCTTCTGTACTTGTAACATACTAGGCAACGATGCACGATTTTCTAAAAATGGAAGACACAGTTTTCTCTGCATTTAAAAAATACTTTGTAAAGTTATTAGAGATTTGGTAATACAGTTCAGAAAATAAGCCTTATCAACAACAAAAATATATATATATATAACAAAACCAAGAAAATTTGGTGTTACAAACAGAAATAACATGCTTAAGTATAGGAGGTATCACCAGTTTCTCTGTGTGTGTGTGTGTGTGTGTGTGTATGTATATAGTAAATATATATAGGAAATGTATATCTGTATACATATTTTGAGAAACATTTATAATGTCAAATTGTGCAAATTGCAACTCACATTAATTCAGACTTTATTGACATTTATAATGTCAATTATGCAAATTGCAACTCACATTAATTCAGACTTTATTCATTCTATACTTTATTTCTAAAACAAATCTAGTAAAGAATAGGTATTTCATTACTCTAGTATTACCATTCTAAATGATAGACAGGGTCACACTGGTGGAGTAACACATAACATATAGGTCAGGTAAATTTTTCTACAAAGGGAAAGAGTACATATTTTAGGGCCATATTCTGCTGTGTGTGTTCAAAAAGTTATTTATTAACTTTAACATCTAGATTTTGTGTAATGTCATATCTCAAAATATACCATTGTTTTTATTTTTCAATCATGTAAAAATATAAAACCATATTTTAAAAAATGTTATGTAGACTTGTGGTTTGGGGTCTATGTATAAGGAGGTTGCACCTCTTTTTATATGGAGGAAGGTGCGTATACCTTGGAAGTTGTCATTTCATTTGAGCATACATCAAAACCTCAACAAATTGAAAAGTCAACAACTCTGCTTAGATCCCTCACAGAAATGGAGCCTCGGGACAGTCTTCTGCCCCTAAGTTAAAGAGTCGGACAGTAGGATGTTAAGAATCACAACACACCGGAGCAGAATCCTCTTGTGAACAGGTGCTGGTGTTGGACAGTTCTCCAAATGGCCTTGAACCAACCCAGTTCTCCCTATTTTTTTGCTGATTGTTCTGAAGAATAACTTTAAATGTGCTCAGAATGCAACATCCTATGATAAGGAGGAACTAGTAGGAATAGCTCAGCCTCTGCTCCTGTCCTTGATTTCTATAATGCTCTTCCCCAGTGAATCACCCTGCCCGTAGGTGTAAAACCCAGTGCAAGTTGCTTTTGGGGGGACCGTCACCTGTCATGTAATATCAGCACACAGATGAGATTCCATTTGCTCCGTGCAGCTTTCCTGAACTTGGAGCACTGGTTTGCCCTACATCCTTGGCTTTGCTGTCTTCTCCTGCCTGTCTTTAAGTAATGAATCTGTTTTGTGTGACACATTGTGTACTAATGTCCTGTCCCACTGTTCTTGTGCAAATGACAGAGATCAGCATAGCCCAGGGTGCACTGGGTGAAAACATTTAGGATTCTTCCCTTGAAATAGTAATGTGCATAGTTAACCTGCTTATAACCAGAGAAGGAATTTATCAACAAGATTCTCACAGTAAATATCAGTAAAAAATCTTGTTCTTCCAGCAGGCAGAAAAGGAATCATGTTGAATATTCCAGAAAACTCTATTCTTCTTAATGAGGTCTGCCTTCTGGAGAAAAGAGTCCATAACCTCATTTACCTGAGGGAATAGAAAACCCAACTGCAGCCAAATATAGCCATCCAGTCCCATGTAAGGAGAGAGAAAATCTACAAAAGACTTGTGAGGTTCAGGATGCAGAGGGGGAGGTGGAGTAAAAGACTGAGACCTAATGATAGGACTGGAGAACAAGCCCATCCCCTCACGCCTTACCACCACATTGCCAGGGGTCTATTTATTTTTCTTTTAATTTTTTAATTTTTTTTAATAATTTTATTGAATCATAATTATGTACATTGGTGCAATCATAGGGCATGATTCATATACATTCAGAAATATTTTGATCATACTGTTACAGATAGCCTTCATGGCATTTTCTTAATCACTATATAAAGACATTGATACTCTACCTTTAATAAGTTTCACCAGTACCCTGCTAAGATGCACTGTAGGTGTGTTCCCACTAATTGCCCTCCCTCCACCCATCC
>CAUYON010152995.1:0-11755 GCA_963573935.1 Arctocebus calabarensis | reverse complement strand
CTGTAGTCCCAGCTACTAGGGAGGCTGAGGCAAGAGAATCGCTTAAGCCCAAGAGCTGGAGGTTGCTGTGAGCTGTGTGACGCCACGGCACTCTACCCAGGGCGATAAAGTGAGACTCTGTCTCTACAAAAAAAAAAAAAGTCAAATGGGCAGGAATACTATGCTACGTTTAGAGTCTACCTAGTGCCAAATCACTTCTATCTCCTTTGAACTCCAAAATGACATTATAAATAAAACTAACATGTGGGAGGATTCCTTGAGCTCAGGAGTTTAAGATCAGCTTGAACAAGAGTGAGACTCTGTTTCTAATAAAAATAGAAAAATGAGGCCAGACATGGTGGCTCATACTTGTAATCCTAGCACCCGGGGAGGCCCAGGCAGGTAAATAGCTTGAGCTCATGAGTTCGAGACCAGCCTGAGCAAGAATGAGACCCCATCTCTACTAAAAACAGAAAAACTAAGGCAAGAGGATTGCTTGAGCCTAAGAGTTGGAAGTTGCTGTGAGCTAAGATGCTATGGCACTCCACCTAGGGCAATAGCTTGAGACTCTGTCTCAAAAAAATAAATAAAACTAGAAAAAATTAGCCATGGTGGCACATGCCTGTAAGACCCCACTACTCAGGAGGCTGAGGTAGGAAGATTGCTTGAGCCAGGAGCTTTAGGTTGTACTGAGCTACTAGGTCACCACTGCACTCTACCCAGGGAAACAGGGAGATTCTGTCTTAAAAAAAAAAAAAAGCAGACATAAGCAATTCTTAGCTTCCCATCATCTTATCATCTTAGTTTTAATAGTTCTTTTATTTTAACATCACACAGGAAACTGTGAAAATCAAACTAATTTCCAGGGTAGATTCTGGTTCTAGCATCAACTGACCAAGGCACTAACAAAATTATAGTAAAGTCAGCACAGGATCACTCTGCCTTTGTAGATAACTCAGCAGTTAGTTCTAAACTTTCTGAACTGTATATCACGTGAGACATTAACTCAAGTAAAAATAGCTAAGTCACTAGAAGGTATAAAATAACTGAAAATATAAATTTAGATTTCACCAAAAATTTAATTTTATTCAACTGTTTTCTTTCTTTTTTTTTTTTTTTCAGAGACAGAGTCTCACTTTGTTGCCCTCAGTAGAGTGCTGTGGTGTCACAGCTCACAGCAACCTCCAGCTCCTGGGCTTAGGTGATTCTCTTGCCTCAGCCTCCCAAGTAGCTGGGACTACAGGCACCTACCACAATGCTCAGCTATTTTTTTGTTGCAGTTTGGCCAGGGCCGGGTTTGAACCCTCCACCCTCAGTTTTTGGGACTGGTGCCCTACTCACTGAGCCACGGGTGCCTCTACAACTGTTTTATTTCTTACCCTTGTAAGATATAATGCTTTCTGAAAGAGGTCTGTCCTACTAAGGAGTGGAGAAGCAAAAATTAACTTTTAATTCTTCATACCACGTGGCAAACTAGTTTTATAATCCAATACATATTATAAATTTAATTTTATTATATTTTATTATTATTTAATTTTATTATATTAATTTTAAAATAAATGTAATTTTATTCAACTGTTTTCTTTCTTTTTTTTTTTTTTCAGAGACAGAGTCTCACTTTGTCGCCCTCAGTAGAGTGCCGTGGCATCACACAGCTCACAGCAACCTCCAACTCCTAGGCTTAGGCGATTCTCTTGCCTCAGCCTCCCGAGCAGCTGGGACTACAGGCGCCTGCCACAATGCCTGACTATTTTTTGTTGCAGTTTGGCTGGGGCCGTATTTGAACCTGCTACCCTCTGTATATGGGGCCAGCACCCAACCCACTGAGCTACAGGCGCCTCTCTGGACCACTCTTTAACCTGGAGTACAAGACAAAGTGCCACCATATCTGCACAATGTATTTCTTTCTTTCTTTTTTTTTTTTTTTGGAGATAGAACCTCAAGCTGTTGCCCTGGGTAGAGAACATCACAGCTCACAGCAACCTCCAACTCCTGGGCTCAAGGGATTCTCCTGCCTATGCCTCCCAAGTAGCTGGAACCGCAGGCGCCGGCCACAACGCCGGGCTACTTTTTTGGTTGCAGCCATCGTTGTTTGGCGGACCTAGGCTGGATTCCAACCTGCCAGCTCAGGTGTATGTGGATGGCGCCTTAGCCTGCCACAGGTGCAGAGCCACAGGTGCAGAGCCTGCACAGTGTATTTCTGAACACAGTTCAGATTGATCTCATTTGCTCAGACATCTAAGTAGATTTCTTAAGAACCTAATTTTCCTACAGGAAAAATAAGGAAATCAGATATCTTCCCCTCAGACAAAAAATTTGAGGATTTTTAAAAAGGCAAAACTTCATTTCAAATATTCTACATCTAATAATCATGTTAGAAGCTAAATTACATTACATATCAACACACTGATAATATACACGGGCTAAAAATTTATTTTTTCCTTCAATAACTTCAGTACCAATCACTTCCTTTTTTGAGACAGAGTCTCACTCTGTCACCCTCAGTAGAGTGCTGTGACGTGACATCGCACCTCACAGCAACCTCAGACTCTTGAGCTTAAGGGATTCTCTTGCCTCAGCCTCCCAAGCAGCTGGGACTACACGTACCCGCCACAACGGCTATTTTTTCCGCCACCTTCGGTATATGGGGTCTGCACCCTACTTCTTTGAGCCACAGGCGCCGCCCCACCAATCACATTTTTAAGACACTTTATTATATAGTAAAAGAAGAAAGGGGGCTGTGCCTATGGCGCAGTGAGTAAGGCACTGGTCCCATATACCGAGGGTGGCAGGTAGGAACCTGGCTCTGGCCAAGTGCAACACAAAAAAAAAAAAGAAGAAAGGAAATTAACATGCATTCAGCCCCTTCTATGTGGTAAAGATTTTCTCAGTTAATCTCTACAGTAACCCCTGAGGAAGTCATCACCACTATAGGTGAAGAAAATGAAACTCAAGAGGTATGAACCCTAGACTCTGAACACTGTCAGATTTGTATGTCTCATCCCACAGTTAAAGCAAATTCTAAACGACAGGAAATCAAGCATTAAATTTTATTTATTTATTTATTTTTTTGAGACAGAGCCTCAAGCTGTCACCCTGGATAGAGCGCTGAGGCATCACAGCTCACAGCAACCTCCAATTCCTGGGCTCAAGAGAGTCTCTTGCCTCCACCTCCCAAGTAGCTGGGACTACAGGCGCCCACCACAACGCCCCTCTATTATTATTTTTTTTTTTTGGTTGCAGCCATCATTGTTGTTTGGCGGGCCAGGCTGGATTGGAACCCACCAGCTCAGGTGTACCTGGCTGGCGCCTTAGCCCATTGAGCCACAGGCCCCGAGCCAAGCATTAAATTTTAATTAGTTGTTTACCCAAGAAATTATGAATGAGAAAAACCGGAACAGAAACAAAGGTTCTCTAACACCATATCCCATAACAAATACTTCATTCATTGTGAAATTTTCTTCTTTCTCTATTTTATAGATTCTTCGGTAATTTCAGAGAGTGTCAAATAGGCAGGAGAGAAACTTATTTGATTGCATATATAATCTATATCACTAAATACTGCTATTAAATATTAGATCCAAAACCAGAAAATACTTAAGAACCAGTGAAGAAATAAAAAAATATGTAATGTGAACCACGTACACAAAAGTATATAAAGCTTATAAATAGAAAACTGTTGAGCTCAGTAACTATGTTTATAGAGTGAAAACTAGGATAACTATTTTCATATTAATCTTGAAATTAATAAAAATCTTAAGTTGAGGATTTTTATAATCTATCAATCTTGTACAAGATCAGTACAATATCATGTTATAAGAGCTACTTATGATAATGATAGATGATCAGAAAACAGATTTCCCTGCCAACAAATTATAGTATCCTTACCTAACTTCAAATAGCTTTTTTTTTTTTTTGAGACAGAGCCTCAAGCTGTCACCCTGGATAGAGTGCTGTGGCATCACAGCTCACAGCAACCTCCAATTCCTGGGCCCAAGCGAGTCTCTTGCCTCCGCCTCCCAAGTAGCTGGGAACACAGGCGCCCGCCACAACGCCCGGCCATTTTTTGGTTGCAGCCGTCATTGTTGTTTGGCGGGCCAGGGGGCTGGATTCGAACCTGCCAGCTCAGGTGTACGTGGCTGGCGCCTTAGCCTGTTGAGCCACAGGCGCCGAGCTGCTTAACTTTTATTTATTTATTTATAGGTGGCTCTGTGGCGCAATGGATAGCGCATTGGGACTTCTATTTATTTATTTATGTTTTGCAGGCAAATATGTCCTTTTTTTAATTTTTGAGACAGAGTCTCACTTTGTTGCGCTGGGTAAAGTGCTCTGGCACCAGAGCTCACAGTAACCTCTAATTCTTGGACTCAAGCAATTCTCTTGCCTCAGCCTCTCAACCAGCTGGGACTACAAACGGCTGCTACAATGCCTGGCTACTGTTAGAGAGGAGTCTTGCTCTCTCTCAGACTGGTCTGGAACTCGTGAACTCAGGCGACCCACCATCCTCGGCCTCCTAGAGTGCTGGAATTACAGGCTAAACATGTGCCTTTAAAGAAATGTAAAAACCTACAAGCTTGACAAACTTTGGTGTTATCTGAAAAACTAAAAATGTTCAATATACAATTTTTAAGCACAGATGATCATTTTGGGGTTACCATTCACATATGTACTCCATGTGTATTGTGTAAAAAGTATCATTGGGTAGCTCTTATTTTTTTTTTAAAGTTAAAATATTTGGGCTCGGTGCCTGTGGCTCAACGGACTAAGGCGCCAGCCATGTACACCTGAGCTGGGGGGTTCGAATCCAGTCCAGGCCCGCCAAACAACAATGACGGCTGCAACCAAAAAATGGCTGGGCGCTGTGGCGGGCGCCTGTAGTCCCAGCTACTTGGGAGGCAGAGGCAAGAGACTCGCTAGAGCCCAGGAATTGGAGGTTGCTGTGAGCTGTGATGCCACAGCATTCTCTCCTGGGTGATAGCTTGAGACTCTGTCTCAAAAAAAAAAAAAAAAAAGTTAAAATATTTGAAAACAAGGATTCGCATCTAAAGTAGCAGGCTTTACAGTGAAATATTCTCCATCTAATGAAGTGGAGAAGTTACTTAAACTCTTTGTAAACTTTAATTTAGCTGTAAAATGAGTTTTTACAGGCTGGGCGCGGTAGCTCATGCCTGTAATCCTAGCACTCTGGGAGGCCTAGGCGGGTGGATTGCTTGAGCTCACAAGTTCAAGACCAGCCTGAGCAAAAGCCAGGCCCCCATCTCTACTAAAAATAGAAAAACTGAGGCAAGAGGATCGCTTGAGCCCGAGTTGGAGGTTGTTGTGAGCTATGTAACCACGGAACTCTATCCAGGGTGACAGCTTGATCAGCTTGGTGACAGCTTTTGTGACTCTGTCTCAAAAAAAAAAAAAAGTTTTTACATTATGTAATGGCCTGCACCTGGTGCAGTAATTATTACACAGTAACTAATTAGCGTTAATTCTCCTCACCTCAACAGAGATCAGTCCTACCAATCTATGCATTTAGAAAACAAATTTATCGAGACAAAAACAGATACTTAAATGTCCTAATATGCTACAGGCCAACATGTCATTCCAGTGGTGAATTCCTTAAAGACTAAACCATAGAATTAGTAATGTGTTTACAAAAACAGAGAACCTATATAAAGATTATTTTTAAGATTCATATGGCTGTTTCCACATTAGATTCAAGGTCTCTTCCTTAATTCGGGGTTATTGAACGCAAAACATTTTCTCATGTAAACTGCTCACACTCTAGCATTAGACAAAAGATCCACGGACAGTACATGATAAACAACAGTCCGTAAGGAAGCTTGAGTGTCTGTTCCAGCTTGAGTGGTTTTAGCTGCATCACTGAAACTTGGCGGAGGATCGCGGCAGGGGTGAAGGGACGCCAGGCGGTTGCCCTGTCAACCAACCCATTTCCTCCTGGGGCCCGGAAGTGACACATGGCCCGGAACCTACGAGGTGCTAGGGTCAGCGACGATCCCAGCAGCTGTGTCCTCGTCTTGATTCACTGATTGGTGAAGAGATTCGAAACATCACAACAAACATCTCGCAGATCCCAGCACTGACTCTGCTGGGGCCGAGCCGATGCCCTGCATGGCCTCGACTCTCTCTGGAGCACCCAGCTCAGCCTAAGTCCCTCCGACCACCAGCCATTTTCCAGGGTGAGGCGTGCGCGCCACGCCCCTCCCACGTCTACGTCACGGCCGCAGGGCCCCGCCCACAGGGGCCCCAGAGGGGCCTCCGGCCGCACACTCCCCCTCCTTTCCCCTCCCTGCGGGGGACCCTCCTCTTTAACCCTTTGGCTGAAAGCCCTGGGAAAGGCTGCAGTACCGAGTGGCCAGGAACTTTTCCCGGAGGCAGAGGGGACCCGACGGCTCTGTCCGGAGCTGGCAGCTGGAGCGCAGAGGGAGGGACGTCCCCGCAGGCTGCCTTCGCCCCCTCCCCCCGCACGTTCCAAGGCATCTGCCTAGGTGTGAGGGCCCCCGCAGGGTGGGCAGAGCCAGGCCCGCGGTCCGGCCGGAGGCTGCCCTTCGCCCGCTCCCTCGCTAGAGTGGGAGGGTCCGCTGTCCCGGGCAGGTAGGCACCGGAACAAATGCTTGCTGCTTAAAATGGCTGATTCCCCTGCACAGCAGCTGCTGCCGCCGGGGCTGCAATAGGGGCTGACGAGTGGCCCCCGCCCCCACGACCCCGCAGAAGTCCTCGCCTTCCCGCAAGGGGGAAGGGAAGGCCACGCACCCGCCCTGCCGACCCGCTTCCGCGTCCCCCACACCAGACCGGTCTGTGCACTCGGGAGACTGTCACAGGAGAAAGGGAAAGTGGCACTTGCCCGAGCAGGCTCCGAGCGGCCGCGACCGGAGAGGAACGGAGGATCCGGGCGGGGGGGCAGGCCCGCGCAAGCAGCCCTGAGGGCCCTACCTTGATATTTGTTGTCCAGCTCCCGCAGCACAGACACGTTCCTCTGCATGTCGTGGGGCAGCGACTCCACGCACTCGAGGTAGTCCTGCACGTAGCAGGTGAGCAGCCGGCTCCGCTCCCCGGTCAGGAGCGCGGCCGACGAGTACAGCTGCTGCTGCTGCTGCTGCCCTAACATCCTGCCGCCGCTGCTGCTGCTGCTCCCCGCGGCCGCCGCCGCCGCCGCCTCTGCATCCAGCAGCCGCACATGCAACAGCCACTGCCGCCGCGGCTCCCCCGCCCAGCAGCCTGGCGCCGCGGGGACACCGGCGGCCGCTCGAGAGGGCACAACCGAGTCCCCCGGTCTCCACTCACCGCACAAGAAGCCCTCACTCCCCGCCCCCGCGGTAACGAGCCCAGGGGCGGGGCGACACCCGGGCTCCCTCCTTTTTCCCCTCCCTCCCCAGGACAAGAGCAGCGGGGATCCCCGAGCGGAGCTGACGCCAGGGGCCCGCGTGCTGACACTTCTTGTCTCCGTCGGGGTCCCCGGGTGCTATCAATGCCGTCTCGTAGCTCAGATCCCCATGACAAGCCCCTAGCCGCCCCCTTCTCTCCCGATCCCCCTCCGTGCCTGTCGGAGAGTCTCTCACTGGCCTGCCCCCGCCCCTCCGCGGCGACCGCCTCTGCGCCTGCGCAGGACTCGCTCCTAATAAGGCCGGGGGCCCGCCCCTACCGCCCTACCGGAGGGTTCGCATTCTCCCGCCTTCCCTCCGCTGACCGGGCGATTGGTCCATCAGCCCTCTGCGGGGGGGGTCAAGGCGCGGGAGGGCAGCCAAACGGCAGGCTGCGCCCCGCCCCCCCTTAAAGGGGAAGCACTGTCAAGCCCGTCTCTCCGCCGAATTTCTGAATGGGACCTTAGAGGAAAGGAGGCTGGCGGACTTCTGTCCGTGTTTTCGGCAAGGGCTAGGGGAATCTTGGCCCTACACGTTTGGCCCGGTGTTACCGACTTTTTCCCCATCAAGTGGTTCATGGGCGGCCCCTCGCTAGCCTTAAAAGGAGCAGCCAGTGTCCACTCTCGCTCTAGCCCGGAGTGAGACCTGCGGGAACTACGCGGCCCGGCGTGCAGCGGGGCGGCTCCCGGCATGCCAGGCGGCCGCGTTCCCGCCAGCGCCGCCTCCCGCTGGGCTGCAGCCGGCGGAGCGCCCAGCTAATGCGGGAGGTAGGCGGTGCTTGCTCCGGCGCCTAGCGTTTCCTTTCTCGTTTAGTCGGCCTGGCTTTTAAATTTCGCTCCGGCCAGAGCGTGCTTCCTCCCTTGCTCGGACGCTGGAGGTCTCCGGACGCTGGGGTGTTGCCCGCCCCCACTTCCCGTCTTTAGGAAGCTGTTCAGTTAGGGGAAGGGGCGCGTCTGCTCCACAACCGGTGTTTGTCCAGCAGACAACCCTTAAAAAAAACCCAACATTTTGGGAGATTTTGAGCATTTAAGGATTGAAGAGAGAGAAACCAGCACCAGCGTTTGGGGTCTTTCCTTTTTTTTTTAACATATATATATCGGTCAAAGTGGTCCACGCTTCTTTCTTTTCTTTTTGCGGTTTTTGGCCGGGGCTGGATTTGAACCCGCTCCCTCCGACGTGTGGGGCCGGGCGCCGCCCCTGGGGTCTTTCTTATTCACTTTTGCCCCAGGACTGACAACTGCCGGGTGTAAAGGAAATGGGACTATCAGGACCACCACCTTGTGTATGGGATGGACTATCAGGGTTTAAATCTCTGTGTCCTGTAAATGAAATGCCAGGCGGAGGAGCTAATTTTAATTACAGATGGACTTTGTATACATATAATGACGTGTTTATTTGAAAGATCTCGGTATAAATACAACGAATACACAGCGAATTTAATGGAGTGTCTGTGTAAACTAATCCTATTGAGAGCAGTACTTTTTGAGTTAAAAAGAAAATGTGACTGGGTAATAAATTTGGATTTTCTTTTTCTTTTTTTCTTTTTTTCCTTAGAGTCTCACTCTGTTACCCAGGCTTCAGTGCCGAGGCGTCAGAGCAATCTCAGACTTCTGTGCTGAAGCAATCCTGCCTCAGCCTCCGGAGTAGCTGGGACTACAGGCGCCTGCCACTACCCTCAGGCTAGTTTTTCTATTTTTAGTAGGGACAGGTCTTGCACAGGCTAGTCTGGAACTCCTGAGCTCAAGCAATCCACCTGCCTCAGTAGATTTTTTTTTTCCTCCCTCTTCTCCTTTCTCTCTTTCTTTCCTCTCTCTCTTCCTTTTTTTCCTTTTTTAGTTTTTGCAGTTTTTGCCCCGGGCCAGGTTTGAACCTGCCACCTCCAGCATGTGGGGCCGGCATTCTACTCCTTTGAGCCACAGCACCACCGCCTTTTTTTTTTTTAAGATAGAGTCTCACTCTGTCACCCTGGGTAAAGTACTCTGGTGTCATAGTTCACAGCAACTCCACATTCCTGGTCTCAAGTGATCTTCCTGCCTCAGACACCCCTACTAGCTAGGACTACAGGCATCTGCCACCAGGCCTGGATAATTTTTCTATTTTTAGTAGAGATGGGGTCCTGTTTTTGCTCAGGCTGATATGGAACTCCTGAGTTTAAGGGATCCTCCTGCCTTGGCCTCCCAAAGGGCTGGGATTGCAAACATGAACCACTGCACCTGGCTATGGATTTTCTTTTTTTTCTTTTTCCTTTCTCTTTTTTTTTTTTTTGAGACAGTCTCACTTTGTCACTCTGGGTAGAGTGTCGTAGCATCATAGCTCACAGCAACCTCTAAGTCTCAAGCTCAAGCAGTTCTCTTGCCTCAGCCTCTCAAGTAGCTGGGACTGGACTATGGATTTTCTTGTTATTGGGTTTACAGCCCTGGTACACCTCTGTCATACACCTATTTAGAGCACTTGTGAAACAGCTGTTATTAGCAAATAGCCATTGACTAGCAAAGACAAATCTAGCACTTAATCTAGAGGAAATTTAAAATTTCAAACCAAAACAAAGCATTCCAGGGAATTCAATGTCTTAGGAAGAACTCAGTATTGCAAAGGACTGGGAGATTGTCTTGTGTTATTATCCTGTGACACTTTGAGCTTTTAACCAAAGTGTACAATGTGTTGTATTTCTGAGACAATTTTGGGCATTTTACTGTTGTCCTTCTTTAAATGTTTCTGATTAAGCAGCCAGGTCTTATCAAAAACCAGTCACTGAAGAGTCAAATTTTATTGATTTTTAACTGAACCCTACTCTTTTTATTTCTACACAAATTTGAATAAGCTAGCCTTTATCAAAGTGTTGCAAGAGGCCTTGTTATTTATGGACTCGGGTTAGACACCAACTACATCTGTGGATTAATGTGATAAATAAATAATCTACAGGTAGATACAACTTGTAGTTAGCAACAAGAAGTGAGAAAAGGCAATGAACGATGCGGAATACCTAGAGTATTCCCTCCAGGAGTCTAGAGCAAAATGTGAGGACACTAGGATGAATATGGGATAGGAGACCTACAGCAGCAGTTCTCAACCTGGGGGTCATGACCCACAGGAACTGTATTAAAAGGCCCCAACATTAGAAAGGTTGAAAACCACTGTTCTACAGCATTATTTTCACCTTTCATAATTCTGTTAAACAGGCTAGAAAGAAGCAAAAAAAAATTCAAATAATAATATTTCAGCTGGTAGTGGCCTAAACACTAAAATACTCTTAATAATGAGAATACATATGTGTGTTTATATGAATTATTTCAGATATGTGTTTCTCTTGATATGTTTAATTTTAAAGGTTAATCTGAGGCTTATTCCTGCCATACTTATGAAAGCAGTCTTTGCGAGGAAGTACTTAACATAGAAAAAAATCACCGTATTCCCTAAATCCAACCTGACCTCCGTTGTCAATGTTCTTTTCTTAGTAGTCACTTAACCGAAAAATGAGGCCTCTTCCTATTGAGTTTCCTGACTCTCTTAAATTCAAAATCTAATAACCCCCCCCATTCTCTGCATCACAGAATTAGTGATACTTAATCCTGTGAATAAAGCCAAAAGGTATCTGATTTGTTCTACAATATATTTTCTACATAAAGCAACCCTAAAGAGGGTAACTAACTGTTATGTCTGGGATTATCTTTAATTTGTAAATCAGTTACTTGAAGAGGTCCTTGGTAGGAAATGTTTATGCCTCCTCCCCTATTTCATGGCACAGCAACAACTTCAAACTGATTGAAAATGAACTAGCAAGTAGTCTAAAAGATTCCTAAAGACACCTCCTGAGAAAATACAGCTTCTGCTGGAATTAAGCCAATTAAATTTGAAACCCTTTTCTTTCTTCTGCTTTTTAATGGTTTTAAACGTTTATTACAGAAATTTCTAGACAAACACACAAGTAGAAGTAATGATACAATAGATCCTTATATACCATTCACCCAGCTTCACCATGTACCAACATATGGCTATTATAACCCTCTATACTCTTACCCTTGCTGGATTATTATCACTTTATCTGTAAATACTTTAAATATGAATAAGATATAACAGTTTTCTAAACACATCCACAATACCAGTATTCTACCCCTCCCCCTAGAAAATTTTACTATTGTTTAATATCTTGATGATTCAAATTTTCAGATTTCCCTATTTCATTGAATCTTTTAGGTTTGGTTTAACAGGATCCAACAAGTCCCCCCACATACTTTATTTGGTTAGTGAAGTCTTTTTCCTTTTTATTTTTTTTGAGACAGAGTCTCACTTTGTCTCCCTTGGTGGTTTGCCCTGGTGTCAGCTCACAGTAACCTCAAACTTTTTTTTTTTTTTGAGACAGAGTCTCATTTTGTCGTCCTCGGTAGAATGTGGTGACGTCACAGCTC